>CM035438.1:145419925-145602425 GCA_020310875.1 Ceratopteris richardii | reverse complement strand
GACGTTAATCTCTCTCTCTCTCTCTCTCTCTCTCTCTCTCTCTCTCTCTCTCTCTCTCTCTCTCTCTCTCTCTCTCTCTCTCTCTCTCTCTCTCTCTCTCTCTCTCTCTCTCTCTCTCTCTCTCTCTCTCTCTCTCTCTCTCTCACACACACACACACACACAAAAAGACTTGAAACTAGGCCCCGAATGAGGCATTTCCACAGCAGCAAGCATCTGAAAAAAAAACGGCATTGAAATGGTGTTCTGGCCCTTCCGTTTCTTAGGAACAGCCGAGCCGTTTTGACAATCTAGAAACGATGTTTTAGGGCAATACTTGGGTGTTTATTGAATATTTGCTAATCAAAAGCCAAACCCTGATTGTCTTTAGTGTGAAAAGCAAAGTTATAATGTAAAAAGCAATGCCACATGTCGAAATCTTGTGCATATGATATGAAAGTTGGTATGCGTTCCACATCAATAAAACATCAGGTAAACACAAAAAAAAAAGATCTTGTAAATTGTGTGGGATTTCTGCAGAGGTATGAAAGTGATCAATCTTTATAAAGATGTTGAATATCATGCTCAAGAGATACACTGCAAGAGGTGTGATAAAGAAGAAGAACAAGAAATATTGCAGCTGCAGCCTACTACAATTGTAATAACCATGTGGACACTAAATAGAAGCAAGAATTTTTTATTAATTACTGGATTTGTTGGGATTATCCGTCAAAGATAGATTGGGGAGCAATGCTTTCTTGTGTATTTGTGAAGTAATGTTCAAACTACTAACTAGCCTTCTAGAACTCCTTAAAGTTAGTCACTAAGCCGATGGAAGACAAATGTGAGGAGGGGTTACGTCTTCTCAATGGAGAAACTTATACAAGATCAACATGAAGTGAAATTATATGTAACACCTTCTTATATTTGTCTGTGTGTTTGTACAATAGGTGTAGATAAGAGCATATAATCTTGATTTGAAAAGGACAGGGCACCCTTGATAATCATGGGAGTATGTTTGAGTCTATACCCTTTAATATCATTGCATCCTCTAGTTGTCTCTATCCTTCCAAGTAGTGCTTGGTTGAGAAGAGTGGAGGATGTGTGAGTTCCCTTTGTGATGTGTGTTTGGGGAGCTCTTCATAACAAAGATCCTTGTGTGTGTTTGTAGGATACTTGCATGACATGTGAAAAATAGAGGTACCTAAACTAAATAACTACAAGAAATAACAACTATACCTACTCGGCATATTCCCCTAGTGTAAGGTTAGGAGGGGATTGTTAGAAAATATGTCTAATGGGGAAAACTTTCACTAGGGACCCCACTTGCAAGTTAAAAACACTTAAAATTTGGTGGTCAAAAATTGGTCAATGGACTAGTCAACCGGGTACTTTTATTAGATAATGTGATAGTACTCCCTTTTTTTTCAGAGAAAACATAAGAATATATTAAAAAAGGAAAATTACAATGCCCTCTGGTTACCCTAGAGGGACCCCATCGAATATGCATCAAAATAAAGGACTCCAAAACCAACAAAACATTTGGATGCACAATGCCCTATGTGATAGTACTCCTTGAGAACTATCCAATCATATATGACACTTGGGTGTTTGGCAAATATTTGTTGATCGAAACCCAAACCCTGATTTTCAGGTTTAGTGTGAAAAGCAATGATACATGTCAAAATGCATATGATCTAAAGGTTCGTATCTGTACCACTTTCCATCAATAAACATCAAGAAACGACGAAAAAAAAAACATGATCTTGTAAATTGCTGTGGATTTCCCTCCGAAAATCGGGTAAAGTAGATTTTTTTATTTTTTATGGCTTGTTGATAAAGAAATTGAAAGTCTTTATAAAGACAAGCTATTGGGCACTTGTTAGCATCACTTGGAGTATTCTTCTGAAGAGATAAGCTTGGTGGAGGTGTTCCCTTCAACTTTGAGAGGTGGAGTTATGTTTTCTTCATCATCAAAAAGGTGTGCAACAACTTGAACCGCATCTATTTTTGAAGCACATCATCTTTAGCCTTGGAGGTTTTGGAGTTATTAAACAGATTGTATTCATCATGTTGTATATCTTCTATGCTATCTTATAACTTCAATCGTGGAATGTATGGAGAATATTTGGAGCTATGCTCCTTACATGTCTCTCATCTATTGTTTGTTCTCCATCTTGTTTCTACTTTCCCTCTGTCTCTATATTGATTGTGAGCCTAAAAACCAATCATGGAATGTATGAAGTATATTTGGAGCTATGCTCCTTACATCTCTCTCATCTGTTGTTTGTTCTCCATCTTGTCTCTACTTTCCCTCTGTCTCTATACTGATTGTGGGCCTAAATGAGGGTCACGGTTTTGGTGGGTCACATATTTATGGTATGACAATCGGAGACTGTGTTGACTATCAATACCTTCATGCCAGTGATGAAAGATATCGAGATAGCAAGCATAGTTGTAGTCCACTGTCCACATAAGATGACTTGAGTTCATCAATGGTTTTGTGACTAAGATGGCATAATCTATATGATTATGGCATTCCATGAGCTTTCTTATGGGTTGATGCCATGGGCCACAAAGATTGGGTGCATTGGAGGTTTTAGGTCCCTATGGGTCTATTCAATGCACATGACTCGAAACTAATGGATATCCCTATGCTAACCCATACCTCAATTAGAAGGTATGTTGAGGTATAACTTTTTGAGATACATTTGGGAGGGTGTTACATGTATGCTAATTACTATCCTCAATTTGTGAGATGCACTCTCTTTGGTTCCATGGATGTCTCGACATCATACTTCTCTCTCTAAAGGGACTTCCAATACGATTGCCATCCTTGGGATTAGGAAATTAGTCCAAGAGGTTTGGTAACCCGATAAACATGGGAGCCCAATACCCACATGACTATTGTGGGAGAAAAATGGTAGCAAAAAGACGATAGCGAAAGCATTCCACCACCATCAGATTACCTTCAAGGTAGGCCAAGGTAGGTACATGTTAGGATGAGGTTTGTGTCAAAAAGATTGCTCTCATCCCCGTATGTATTGCATCTTGACCATCTGATGGAACCTTAAATGCAAGGTATTCGTGACCCCATCAAGATGCACATTGTGTCATGCAAGTTTAGCTAGGCATACGATACGAGCACATGCATGGAACCTTCACTAGAAGGCATCCATTTAAGAATGTGTGGCGTTATGCCTCTCAAGGCTAAGCATAAGGTACATGCATATGCAGTGTCTGATATACAAAGATTGGATAGTGGAGGGCTATTAGGGTCATGGTGCCATTTGATTCTACACTATTTGATTGAAGTTGATGGCAAGGGTCTTGGTTATTATCCACAATAGAGGTCATGTGCATGTAGCTCACTTCCTAGTGCGATTGTTGTTTTACCAAAGAAGGGTTGTTAGTATCCCATATATACTTGGCCTCTTCTATACAAATGCAATGATATAGAGGGAGAGGGGAGAGCATGAGACAACAAAGCATCTTGTTGTCTTCTCATAATTTTTATCTTCATGTCATCCTATTTTGATGGCCTCATGAACCGCAAGGTAGTAGAGTAGGTTGTACCTTAGGGTACCCCGAGGTTTTTAAATGATCTTGAGTTGATGGGTGCAAGGAGTTACCTTCCAAGGTTTGTGGTCATTAACAAATCACAGGGATAGTAACTCGGGTGTACTATGAGTTGTATTTATCTCGATGAATCATGGTACTTAAATTGCACGCAATACGCTTGGAAAAGTGGCTCAAACAAGATGAATTTATGATACATGAGGACATACAGAGCTTGGAAGATTCTATGCTCCACTAGACCAGTGATGGTTACGAATCCAATGCTAGGAAATCTTGTAGGGATTCTTATCTAGGTGACTCATCGAGTGGGAGGGGGCACACATGCCTAAGCATGTACGACTCAAGAGTATGTCTCATTGTTGAAGGAACAAGTTTCTTAGTTTATAACCAAGCAAATTGTTGAGCTCAACTATCAACAATAAGGGGTGAAGTCTTATGTCCCTAAACGCAAAGGACATCTAGTTCAATACATGCGGCTAAAGCGTCGGCCAAGTGTGGAGTGTCTTGCCAATATGAATTGGGCCACCTCCTTAATTCCTCGTATGAGGCATTAGGACTCTTGGCCCTTGGTGGAGTCATACATACACATGTAGAGCGAGGATTTGGTGGCGTGGAACAAAAGCCCTTGAGGTGATGGTCATCAGTGTAGTTGGAGGCTCCTAGCCTCCAACTACATGCATGAGTGTAGTCGCAAGCTCACGCATACACATGTAGAGTGATGGTTTGTGGTATGGAATACAAGCCCTTGAGGTGATGGCCATCAGTGTAGTTGGCCTCTGGGTTCAGCATTTAGCTTCATCTATGCATACGAGATATAAACAATGACGTTCAACCATTATCTATAATTCGAGCCAAATATGATGATGTATGATTCATGATAAAATTCCAACCAAATATTGGAGGTTTTCTAATTCCATTAATATTTGTTGGTTATCTTCATCCAACTTAGCAATAGATTCTCTACCAAATGCAAAGCACTCAATAATCAGCCTTACACTAAGACATGCCCAGCTCTTATGTATGACGGTTCATAAACCACCTTTCAAGAATCAAAGAAAGAGTTCTAAAAAAGAGATAGTTTTGATATAAGTATCTTACTTAACCAATCGGAGACAGTAGAACCTAAGCTTTCAATCTGCTCTTTGCATTCTATAAGGCTGTATGTACGTGTGGATATCTAGATGGCATGTGAGATGGCAATGTTAGATGAGTTACGAGAGCATGTATATCTCTGTCCACGTTTTTTCAGAGAACAAAGACAATGTGAATAGATAAGCATTAATGTTACATATTAATTGAAGGAACACAATGACACTTACACACCTACAGGCTACAGCATAATTGTAGAAAAAAACTCACCAGTTACCCATTTTAAAAGTGTCAGTTTCCCTGGATTCAAGACTGTATCACAAGGGACCCTGCACAAAGTTTAAATTTGGAATGTAAAACTGTCCATCAATGTGCATTCCGGACTGTAAAAATGAATTAATAAAAATTTCAACTCATCAGATTATTCCACAGTCATGGGCTGAGATTGATGTTGAAAAACAAACTTTGCATGCCATATAAAAAATCTTTAGATGATGAAGTTCACATAAACGCACAGTCAACTAAAAATGTAAACTCCTCCAAAGTCATCTACCTGACATCACATCCAGTTTCCAACTTTGGAGTGCCTACGAGTGAAAAAAAGATCGGTTCCTTGCATGTAAGGTACAAGAATGCATGGTTACAGCATCAAAGGCTTCATTCATATTCCTAGGCAGTCCCTTCTAGATGTTAATGACATCCATTCACTGCGAGTGAAAAAAAGATCGGTTCCTTGCATGTAAGGTACAAGAATGCATGGTTACAGCATCAAAGGCTTCATTCATATTCCTAGGCAGTCCCTTCTAGATGTACTTAGGGGGAAAACCTACCATCCCTGATGCATGATGCTGGGAGACACGAGTAAAGCACTCAATAGAGGTGCTTGTAATAGAACGCTTGGGAACTGGATAACAGTTATCTGCAGAAATTGGCCCTCATCTGATCACTCTTAGAGGGGAAAAAGTAGTCAAATACACACAGAACATGGAACTAGAGTCCTAGACGCCTGGATTTCCCGAGAAAACATAATTAAAATCAAAAGTTTGTTGCAACGACAGGCCTGCTGCTTAGTGCATACAGAGAAATAATGGGTCAGAAGTTACATGTGAGCGACTGTAGTTCTACCATACCATTGTTTGAACCACTTTGGAGCACAAGCCTGTTGCTCGTTGTTCGCCGTGTTCGGAACAGACGGAAGCTTAGATTCTTGGGCACGTTCCACGTCGTCAGGGAAACCCATGGTGTAAGCTGCGCTAATTAGCCTGTGCTGGAATCGTTTTAACTGTAGAAATTGAACAGCATGACGACGAAGCTCGGCAGAGGGCCGGGCGTGTGTCAAAAGCTTCTCAATCGTTTGCTTTTATTGTCTTTTTTTCTTTTTAACATCGTTCAAATTTTAATAAAAACCAAACAATAAAAGCAAACGATTCAGAAGCTTCCAGATTCTTATCATATTTTTTTTTCTTCTACTCTTCGGTTGATGATGAATGGCAATTCAAATGCCTTAATCTTTGAGTATTTGGCCTTTGTTTTGTTGCATGAAGATTAATCTAGGCAAAACAATTCAATCATGTGTGTTGCAAATCAAGTTTTCTTAGCTAATCAAACGGGAACATGTAAATGGAGCTCATCTACTAGTAAGCAAAAATCTACTAATATTGCACAATCAAAGAAGGAAGACAAAGATCACAAGAAAATAAAAAAGCAGAAACAATTTTGTAAGTGCTATAAGGCAATTGATCAATGGTGGGTACAATTGATGATGTCATTCATGATATCATCAATTCAAAACAAGACATCCAGGTATCGGAATCAAGCAAATCGGCAATTGATCTTAGGTTTTTTGTTGAAATATCAAGCTCAGCATGTGATGATCCAAGATGACACGTATCACTTCTTTCATTTCTCTGACATGTATAGTGGTCATGCCGGTATATGTCAGGCACACTTCATTGAGCTTTATTAGATTTATCTACCAAGAGTGATGGCACAGTTGTTTCTTGCTAGTTCACTCATTTGGGGACATTAGGTTTTTCCTTATGTAGTGGTCTTTATATATTGCAGTAGTTGTATTCTTGTTTTTAGGTCATTCTTGTACATTCCTTTTTATGTAATAGAAGAAGAAGAAGATCATTCTTCCTTGCCTCAATTTGAGTGTGTGCTTCTCTTTGATTGTGAGAGTGTGTGTGTGTGAGCTCTCTTCCTTATCTCCTTCCTCATGACATGGTATTAGAGCCAGTGTGGCTGTAGAGAGCTTGTGAAGAAGGCCGACGATGAAGAGTACACGAGAACGGGTGGAGAAAGTACGACTCACAAACAACCTCAGATTGCTACAAAAATTGGCGTGAAGGTAGATGACCTCAAATTTTCGTGAGTTATCCCTTTAAGGTCTCTCGTTTTTGTCAGATCAAAGTTTTCGGAGTCATCTGGACCTCCGTTTCAAGCCTACAAGGTGGGGATCACAGAAAAACAAGGTCACTTCAAAAACTATAACTTGCGTCGTATTTGGCAACACTCATATATTCTAGATCCAAAATTTCAAGCGATTCCGTGTATTGTTGATACACAAAAACTACGTTTTCTGGGATCGGACTATCACGTCATAGTGCGACAGTGTTCAAGCAGAAGTGTTGCTTGTGGTGTTTTGCAGTGTTGTGAATATCTGCAGAACTGGCATACACAGATGGAATGGGCCAGCTTATGAGCGATAAGCTGGACAAGAACAACTTCCACGCTTAGAGATTCAGAATGACAAATTTCCTGATGGGAAAAGGCTACTGGAAGTACATTGAAGGAGAGATGAAAACGCTTTGCAGTTATCAGAGAGGAATTGGGCTGTAGACCAATTAAGAGCGTATGAAGAATGGAATCAAGGAGCACGAAAGGTAATGTATTGGCTATCTATTAGCATACAGGATAGCATGATTGGGCACATACAGGATGCAAAGACTCTGAAAGAGGCTTGGAATAGTTTGGTCACATTGTATGAGACCAATATGAAGGCACGAAAATTGCAACTCAAGAACGAGCTACATACATTGGAGAAGAAGGGCATGTCGGTAAGCAACTACACCCTGAAAATCAAAAGCATATGTGAGTCACTTGCATCTATTGGTGTGAATGTAGATGATGATGATGATAAGGTGGAAGTGTGCCTTCATGGTTTAGGAGCTGCATATAAGCAGTTCAGAACTTCTATATAGACCAGAGAAAATATTTTTTTGAATGTTGATGATTTGGTATCCATGCTGATTGTTGAAGAAAAGAATCTTGGTGAGGATTCAAACTCCCAAGGAAAGCCCAGTTATGAGCAGGTATTCTACTCTAGCAGAGGAAGAGGCAGAGGTAGAGGTTTCAGAAGTGGAAGTCGAACCAAGACCAGGTCAACAACAGAATCACGCAAGAGGAAGAGGACAGAGGACAGTTTCGAGGCAGAGGGAGCCAAAGAGGTCGTAGAAATTTCCAAAGAAATGATTCAGGTAATGACAATAAAGGATGTTGGAATTGTGGTAAACTTGAACATTTTGAACGTGATTGCAGGTTGAAGAATCAAAATAACAGAAGGCAGCAAAATAACTATGCATCCACAAGTGCAGATGATTCTAAGAAGCTGTTCATGGTTCAACATCACATGATGAATACAATGTCTACTGGTGTTTCAAAATCGAATGATAATGTCTAGTATGTTGATCCAAGTGCTTCAAAACATGTGACCAATCATGCAGAATGGTTTAGTACTTTGCAGAAACTGCCAGTTCTTGCAAATGTTGAAACAGGTGATAACACATCACACCCTATCGAGCATACAGGAAACATAGCATTGTCTATGGAGGACGGGAAGGTAAAACATCTTGCTGAGTTTCTGTTGGACAAATGGTTGACCAGGGATTACAAGTCAGGTTCAATGCTGATGGGTTATATATAAAAGAATACAAACGGGATGGAAGATTGATTGCCAAAGGAAATAAAGTGGGTAGGATTTTCACCTTAAATGTGAAAATTCCTTAAATGAATGCAGCCATGTTTGCAAAAGGTGTAGGAATCATTGTTGATATAGAGATCTGGCACAAACAGATTGGACATGCAAACTTGCAAAGGCTAAAATTGATGAAGTCAAAGGAGAATGTACATAGACTACCAAATTTCAAGGTTGCAGAGGTGCAAAAGGTATGTGTAGCATGTCAATTTGGAAAATAGTCAAGAGCATCATTTCCACATGACAAGCGTGTTAGTGAGAACATACTAGAAATAGTACATACATATGTTTGGGGTCCTGCAAAGACCGCATCTATGGGCGCTTGTAGGTTTTATGTTACTTTCATTGATGACCATACACGAAAAGTGTGGGTATATTTCATGAAAGAGAAGAGTGAGGTGTTCACTCACTTCCAGATTTTTAAAGATATGGTGGAAAAGTAGATAGGGAAGTATATTTAAACATTAAGACCTGATGGAGGAGGTGAATACATGTCAAGTGAGTTCAGCAATTTTCTAAAAAATCATAGAATTCGGCATCAGTTTTCATGCAGGTACACACCACAACAGACTGGCATTGTTGAACGCAAAAATAGACATATTGCAAAAATAGCAAGAGCCTTGATGGTTGAGAAGAATATACCTCATTGTTATTGGGCATAAGTAGTTCACACTGTTGTATACATCATGAACAAAACTCCGACTACTTTTGTATATCAAGTTACACCTGCAGAGAAGTTTACAGGTAAAAAGCCAACCTTATCACATCTAAAAGTTTTTGGGTGTATTGCATATGTACATGTTCCAGATGAATTGAGGACGAAGCTTGATCCAAAAGCAGAAAAGTGTGTCTTCATTGGATACTCACTTGAGCAAAAGGATATAAATGTTATAACCCACTCACACGATAGGTGAAGGTGAGCAGAGATGTGGTATTTGATGAAATATCAAGCTTCTATGAAGATGCCAAAGAAGGACTGAATCTTGAACCAAATCTCAAGTTTTGAGTGGACTAGATGCATCACCAAGCGATAGTTCCAACTCGAATCCATGGAGTGGAAGATTACATGGAAATTTTAGTCCAGCAAATTCATCAAATACATCCAAGAAAGGTAAAGGAAGGCTTTCAGCTGGTCATAAAACATGTGCAGGTTTTGAAGACGTTGATGGAGATTCAAGCGGTTTAGAAAAGAGTCTTGATGAGGAACTTGGATTGCCCTCTGTGAAGACTCCAGGAGTAAGAAAGGCACATGCAGATGATACAAGGAGAAGTGATCCAGGACCAAGAAGATCCAGGAGGATACGGAATTCAGTGCAATGATTGACATATGATAGTCACATGGCTCGTCATTGTGCCCTACATGACAAAGGTAATACACGATGCTGAACCTTCTTGTTTTGAAGATGCAGATTGGGAAAAATCTATGGATGAGGAGATGGTTGCACTTTATGGAAATGATACATGGAAGCTAGTTCCATTGCCACAAGGAAAGAAACCCATAGGCTGCAAGTGGGTTTACAAGGTAAAGCACAATGTTGATGGTAGCATAAGCATGTATAAAGCATGTTTGGAAGCAAAAGGATATGCACAAACTTATGGCATTGATTATGAGGAAACATTCAGCCCTGTAGCTAAAATGTCTATTGTCAGAACACTAGTTGCATTAGCTACAACAAAATGATGGACTTTGCATCAAATGGATGTGAAGAATGCTTTTCTACATGGTGAGTTACAGGAAGAAGGATACATGGACCAGCCACAAGGATATGAAGATTCAAAGCATCCTGCAGGTTGCAAAAGGCTTTGTATGGGTTGAAGCAAGCTCCTCGTGCATGGCATGCAAGGATTGCTGATTACTTGACCACCATTGGATTTTCTATGTGTGATGCATATCATTCACTATATGCAAGGAAGGGTGATGATGGCATCACAATTGTGGCTATCTATGTTGATGACTTGATTGTAGGTGGTGATAATGAAGAAAGCACTAAAGAGGTATAACAACTTCTTATGCAGGAATTTGACATGAAAGATCTTGGTGTGCTTTGCTACTTCTTGGGCATTGAGTTTATACATACAAAAACAAGTATATGGATGTCGCAAAGGCAATCTGCATTGAATATGTTGCAAAAGTATGGTATGTCTGATTGTAAGCCAATTTATATGCCATTAGATCAGAATTCAAAGTTGGATACTACATCAGTTAAAGCATTGGAAAATGCTACTATGTACAGGAAAATTGTGGGAAGTCTTATATATCTCACAATTACAAGGCCTGATTTAAGCTATACTATTGGACTTGAAAGTCAGTTTATGCAGGTTCCCTAGAAGCCACATTTGGATGCTCCAAGGCGCACTCTAAGTTATGTGAGTGCTACTTTGGATTATGCATTCTTTTATGAAGATGGTGTAGATTTGCAGGTTCATGGATACACCAATGCAGATTGGGCTGGTAGTATTCTAGATAGAATATCTACTAGTGGCTTTCTATTCTCACTTGGAGGTGCAACTATTACATGGAGCAGGAAGAAGCAACCCATTGTTGCTTTGTTGAGTACAGAGGCTGAGTATAGAGGTGCTTTAATGGCAGCATGTGAGGGATCATGGCTGGAGATGCTACTTGAAGATTTAGGTGTGGAAGTGCAAAAGCCTATCACCATCTATTGTGATAACCTTAGCAGCATACAGTTAGCATGGAACCCTGTTTTTCATGCTAGAACAAAGCATATCGAGGTACATTATCACTTCATCAGAGAGAAGATATTAGCAGGTGATATTGATCTTGTTTATGTGAGAACAGATGAGCAGGTTGCTGATATTTTCACTAAAGCACTTGGAGTAGAGCAGCTAAATAAGTTTCGGAAGCTGCTTGGATTAGAGGACATGGCATTGAGCTTGAGGGGGAGTGTTGAGATATCAAGCTCAACATGCGATGATCCAGGATGGCACGTATCACTTCTTTCATTTCTCTGACATGTATAGTGGTCACGCCGGTATATGTCAGGGACACTTCATTGAGCTTTATTAGATTTATCTACCGAGAGTGATGGCACATTGTTTCTTGCCAGCTCACTCATTAGCAGACATTAGGTTTTTCCTTATGTACTGGTCTTTATATATTGCAGTAGTAGTTGTATTGTACATTTGTTTCTTGGTAGATCACTCATTCGCGGACATTAGGTTTTTCCTTATTGTACTGGTGTTTAGTACTTGTATTCTTGTTTTTAGGTCATTCTTGTACATTCCTTTTTATGTAATAGAAGAAGAAGAAGATCATTCTTCCTTGCCTCAATTTGAGTGTGTGCTTCTCTTTGATTGTGAGAGTGTGTGTGATCTCTCTTCCTTATTTCCTCCCTCATGACAGTTTTGGCATGCACTGGATGCGATGGTAGGATTACTTTCTCCAAATTTTGAACCAAGCATGAGATATATAAATTTGCATAGAATCTAAGGTTTAGGATGGTTTCCTTTGTGTCCATGACATCACCTCCCCCTCAAGCAACGAGTTCCAAAAAAGACCTATTCAAGAAACTTGGGAATTATTCAAGTCCCATTTATATTACTTACTTTCTTAAATTTTTAGGTTTGAGCCCAACCTTGATACTCCATTTATAATACAATTATGCTTAATGTTAAATTGTCAATTTTTTGTACTCCAATCAAGTCATAAACACATGTTTTGATGTGTGAATGACTCGAAAAGTAAAATATTAGGACACAAAGCATTGTCTCAAAATCTTGTATAATTCCCATTTTTCCTGAATAGGTCTTAAAAGGAGTGGTTATGTGAATCTAAAATCTTCTAGGGGTTGAATCTTCATAGCCCATGGTCTTTGTAGAGTTCTTGATATGTGGTACTGGAAAACGATGATGATGGATATCCATGATGAAATTGAAAAGGGTTCATAATATATCTAGGTGTAGAATCAACTCCTTGATTCTCATGATGGGATGCATTCATCTTTTGACTTTGAGAATGATTCCTTTCATATGGGATGGTTATTCCAACTTGCTTCGTCCTCTTAGGACATTTGAATACCATATGATCACGGTCTCCACAATAAAATCATAATCCACTGTCTTTTTTATGATTTCTTTTCCTTGGTGTAAGTCTCCTTACCTTGATGTTATCCATTTGCATGGGTTCTAGTTGAACATATATTGTTGATGGAATGAGATAAATTTGTATCCTCAATCTTGAATAGAAGTATTCTTCTCTTGCTTTCTCTCAAACAACCTATTATCACACTCTATTTCCTAATTCATGAATTCATTCAAAATATTTACCTCGGGCATAGTGAACATGAGGTCCTTGACATCATCACATAGGCCCCATCAAAATTGGTTAATAAAATAATCTTCATGCCATGTGAGATAAAAAATTATTTGTTTGAATTCTCATGCATAGATAGAAGCGGTTCTATTTCATTGATGTAGCTCTTTATCTTTGTCTCAAAAACATGTGAACAATTTGTATCTCCAAAAGAAGAGAGGAAAATATCCATCTCCTTCTCCAAGATAGGTGCAAACCATGAAAGAGCATGACCACACAACAGAGTTCCTATGAATCCCACTTGAGAAGTATCATCTGGGTACCTTTCGGGTTGCATTCTTATGAAGACCTTAACCTGTTGAAGAAATCCTCTAAACTTTGATCTTGTCCCATCAAATTTCTCAAGCATGCTCACTTTTGGGCTTTTCTTCATATTACTTTCCATGGGGGTACTTGAAGAAGATTGATTTACTATGATATGTAGCTCCTAGATTTGCCTTTCAAGTTATGTGATTACATCTTCAATATTCTAGTGTTGAATCCTTTCTTGGTTTTCTTGTATCTCTTCAACTTGTTGTTGAATGACTTTAAGTGCAACAAAATTTCTTCACAAATACTCTCCATGGTGCCTGGTCTTGATGAAGGTAGTCTTACCAAAATGTCAAGGGAACCCTAGATTGTGCCCTCCGACTAGACTAGACAAGACTTTGCAACTATAATTTTGATTACAAGATCAACCACATGGAGAAAATAACACAACGATATGTAACAGATACAAGAAGTCCCACAACTTGAGAAGGATAGGTATACATAACTGGACTACATGGAATACAAGTGATCCCACAACCTAGGATTGTAGGTATGAAACATGATTTCTGAATTACAAGAACTCCCTTGAGGGAGATCAAGTAGATACAACAAATTATTTGAAAAGATCTCATGCTATGAAATTACAAGAAGACAAGACTAGATGTCCAAGAGCTAGAATAATCAAGACTAGAACAAGGAAAAGAACAAGAATTGGAATGGAACTTTGAACGTACTTGCTTGGAGATCGTGACTCCTTGAGCTTCCAAGATTGGCATTGGCAAGACTGAGTATATATGTAGCCAAAACCTCCTTATATAGGTTTTCAAGGCCAATTCATCAATGGCAGTTATGATTGATGATATCATCAATGATTTCATCAATTCAAAACAAGACCTCCAGGTATCAAAATCATGCAAATAGACAATCCTTAGGGTTTTGCACATTCTAAACGTGATGGTGGGATTACTTTCTCCAAATTCTGAACTTATGATGAGATTTAGAAATTTTCATCGAATCTAAGTTTTAGAGTATGGTTTCCTTTATGTCCATGACAACATTATATTATCTTGAAGGAAGTGCATACTATACTCACAACATAGCTACAAGAGCAAAACTAGGAGATCTTTAAAGAACTTGAAGACAACCTCCAAGTGTAGATGGAGCACAATGCTAAACAAAGATAAAACATGGGATTTTTGAAGTCATCTCGTGTTAGAAAGAGAAGAAAATATGAGATTGCAAAGATAAAATGAAGAGAAACTAGAGGCATCCATGGATTTTCAATGCGGCTACACCTACCAACCCATCACGTTTTCAAGCGGTACCACATGAAAATATTAGAACTATTCTAGAGGATTATACAACTCTGCTTGAGGCACATGACGATATTATCGAGGAGTTTTTCATGCTTAAATAAACACACCGAGCAAAGGACCCACTAGGTCTTGCCTCCATAATCATGGTATTTCATACACCACTTGAAGTTATGATGGAATTGGAGAACCTCCACAAACATGTCCAAGACATGTATATGAAGAAGAATATGAGCCCCAACCTATGATTAGCAGATAGATCACTGAGGAGGATCAAGACATATTTGATCTATAACATGTGGAGTAAATCTTGGCCATGAAAGGTGCCCTGCTTAAAGATAGCATCCTCATCTTTTGGCATGACAATAAGGGTTCTAAACCCATCTATATTTTCCCTTAAACATACTTGGCTTTTTGCAAAGATTATCAATACAAAAGAGATAAAAAATGCATGAGAATGATGGGCAACTAATCATGATTGAATTTTTTATTAGATCCTATGCCTTCCCTCTATATGGCATGAGTCCAAACCCTACCATTTCTTTCCATGTAGCTCTACTTAGACTTGTCTCGGGTTTGATTCCAAGAGTTTGATGGCCCAAACATCCTTTCTTTCTATGATACAAATAAAGGATAAAGTCAGCCAAATTTTCTTCCTTTTGCAATAACCATATTGCCTTTTGATATGCAAAAGGACTGAGCATAGAAAACCACCTTGTAACAAAGGTCACCAAGTTGACCAACTGACATCAAACTATGTGATAACTAAGGTCCATGGTATACATTATGCATAGTAAATTTTGAACCATCAATGAACTACACAACCACATCTCCAATCCCCACAACATCACACTGGTAAGAGTCGCCAAGTCTCCAACCACCACAATGTCACACTGTTTTTTTTCCATATGTATTGCATAACTTCTTCCAAAGCTCCTCTGCACTTTCATAGTCCAATACTATAAAGTAAACATTACCCGTCAGGTGCAATCGAATGGTAGAACTAGCCATTTCATCCAACTCATCCCAATCATCATCATCCATATCAACAGGCTTCTTTGAGATTCCATTTATCGGCTTCCACTATCTCCTCTTAATCAACACATCTTTAATCTCATTCTTCCCTAGAGAAAAGTTTGTGCCATCCAATTTTGGAATCTCAAAATGGTTTTTGCCATGCAAGTTATAGATCCTCTTGGGAACACTAGCAGTAGACCCAGATCCACCATATGTGCAAGAGATTTTTGATGCCATGATGATAGAGAACTGACTAGAATGAAAATGGAGCTAGAATAGCCAAGCATCGTTAAGGCTCAAGAAAGGATGAGCGTGCCAGATTCTAGGAAAAAATCAGCAGTCTCCCCCCCCCAAAAAAAGGATTAATGAATATTAATGACCAACCAAAAGGATTATGTGAGAGTGAACGTGCTCACATCAATAAGTGTATCGAGAAGTAAATTGACCTCTATATAGTTGGAAAACCCAAAAATCTATAAAAAATTTGCCAAATTTTCCTTTGCAAAATGAACATATGAGTAGTGTCAAAATCTCATGCAAGTACTGACATGGAAACTGGCATAGTGAATCATTGACTCTACTGCATATACTCGGTTACCCAAAAGAAGCCAACTAGGCTTATCGAGCACCTATGAACAACTATCATACATCTCCTATGGTGAGGCTGGGTAAGTCTTTCACCTACATACATCTCCTATGGTGAGGTTGGGTAAGTCTTTCACCAAAGAGACCCTAAGATTTGGGTGTCTCCCAATTTAGAAAGCCTCGCCACAACCCTTTTTATCAAACGTAAAAATTTTTTTGCAAAAAATGTAACCGCTATATCAATGACCATATGGACGTACGTAAGTGGTATCCACAAAAGCGTACATAGTGTGTATGTGCTCAATGTATGCAATCAAATGGAACTAAAAAGGCTGGATTCACTGCCCAAAGACTAGCCAACAACACCTGTAAGTGTCTATCAAATCTATTCTTTAGGCTCAAAAAACCTACACAGACTTGCAGTGGCTTCTCCCACCATAACTAAAAGCTTTCAAGCAACCTGTAGGTTTACTAGTGTGGCTAAAAACATAGCCCCAAAGTTGAATATTCATTGTTGGAGAAGTACAAAAAAGCACTCTTCTTGATGTTCTTGAACCTATGTAAAGAGAATTATGCACGAAAAATACTCCAAAATGGCTCCAAGAATCACCCCAAACATGCTTCAAAACAGGCTTTGAAAGCAAAGAATGAAGTTTTGAGGGCCCAAAACATGTTCAAGGTAATGTTAACCTTAGTATTTCCCCTTCTTCAAACACCACAAGAGTATATCTTAGTGGCAAGGGATTGCTAGTTAAGCGAGCTCTGGATGGAATGATATTGGGATGGGTGACCTCCCAAGAAGTACCAAGAACCTCTATCTTCCTTGATCATTGAGGTCCTCCCTCATGTCTAGCCAACGATGACTTCAATGAATCGGATAAAAAGTTATGCCAAGGTCTATGCCAAATCCTAGCTATTACCTTTCTCACACCCACGGGGAAGGGACGACACAATTCACTCAGAGACTTGCCAAATTTATGAAGGATAAGTGAAGGATGATTCTTGATACCAACTTGCCACTAATTACTGGTATGTATTACGTGTAGATGGCATCCTCTAATTCCGAGGCTACACAAGAGGAAGAGGTCCTACTTCTTCCCTTGGAATCAATCACTAAGGCAAGAGGTCATTGGTTTCTTGACGATCAACCAGTGGCAGAACTACTTTTCATGGCCACCATTAAAATTATGGATAGAGACCACTACTTTCCGATTATGTCTCAAGATTTACAGACTATCATACAAGGGTTACCATGCATTACAGACATTCGGACAAGGGCTGGCATTGATGCATTCCTACGACTTCCAATATACCTACCAGATTTTCAGAGATGCACCCAAGTGATGATTACGCTCCAGTCTGCATCATATAAGCCATCAATCCCGAAAGCAAGAGTGCTCGATAAAGTGGGTACATGGAAAACAATTCGATTCACTCATGAAGCAATCAACAGAGCTTTTGGATGGAGCCAAGATGGCCTCACTAATGTCAAGGATGAATGTCATGATCCAAAAAACAGAACCTTTTTGGAAATCAACAGAACATATATTGAAGATTCAGTTCGATTAGTGCACCAACATTTTTGTTTTCCTAGTATGCATAGATATACAACACCTCAGAAAATCGTCGTGCAATTGCTTTCCCATGCAATGAGGCAAGTGGGAAATCAAGTAAATATGACTCCGTATATTCAAGATCACCTGTTTGAAGCTAAGAAGAAGTGGAGTCAACGGAAATTTTTGAACGGAAGCTCAGCATTGACGGTGTTGATTTATGAGGCACTTGAAATGAAAGAGTGCTTACGCTTGATGCCAACCTCAACCGAGATGGCAAAATATGTAAAGTTAGCTACTGTGCCAAAGAAAAAGAAAACAGTAATTTCCATTGAGGAAGTGGGAACCAGTTCAAAGAAACCCATGAGAGGGACTAAACGCATTAGAGAGGAAGCAGCCCAAGAGACACCACAATCAAAGAGGACACATACATTACCAAAGATTCCTATGACACAACAATCAATCACAAAAAGGGACCTCTCCGCAGCTCTAGAAGAGATGCATATGTATATGCAAGGCCAAGTGAACCTAAACCAGGTCGAAGTCACATCTGACAATCAACAATCAAAGGTACAACACCACGAAGTATCCACTGAACAAGCCCACATCATTCAATTGAACGATAAGTCAAAAATCAGTATAAAGGATGCTCCAATGACAAATAAAGATACAATGCCACCTGTAAAAGAGGAAATACAAACACACATAGAAACAGAAGGGTGTTTACCACAAAATATGGAACAAATTGTGATTGAAGTCCCTGATGATACACCATAAGGCAAGATTGACCACAGGGAGGCTGAGCCACGGATACAACTCCATATCCGGTAGCTCCATGATACTACGTTACATGTGGCATAGGGGAAAGATGTTACCACGGGTGAAGAACCTAGCATCCCTACCACATGGCTAAATGTTGATGTTACTCAATTGAAACCTGTCATCAAGCAGATGATATAAACATCTATGGATACGCAACAACAGATGATGGAAATAGATGCCGATTATGACAAGGCCATGCGGGAAAAGAATCAATTTCAAGTAATGGGTGAGCAACTGTCGGCACAGCTGATTCAGGCCCAACAAGATGTTTTAGCAAAAGAAAAAGAAATACTTGAAGTCAAAGGACAATGCACTACATTAATGGAGCAGAATCACAAACTCCAGGAACAACTGATAGAACCACAAAGACAATATGAAGCAAATGAAGCAGACAAAGAGAGGATAAAAGCTAGAAGCAGTCTGTTGGAAACATAGCTCAAAGTATATATGGAGGAAAACGATAATCTATGCAACAGGAATAAAGAGCTGATGAAAGCACTGCTTTATGATCAACCTATCGAAAAACAAGAGCCCACAACAACTGACCAACAAAAATTGAATGACCAAATAGCAAAATATGCTGATTTGCTGAAACAGGAGCAGGCTCTCAAACAAGAATGGGAAAGGAGGTACATTAACGAAACCAATGAGCTCAAGAAACAACTATACACTGCCAATGCAAAACTTGCAGTGAGCTACAGTGAAAATATGGATCAAGTAGCAGAGATCGGTAATGAGCTACTTGCGGCAAAAGATGCACTCCGGGCAGCTCTTCAAGAAGTTGAAGAGAAGACTGAACGTCTTGCACAATTAGAAACTAAAGCAGAACAAAAAGTATCCATCGGGACACTAGTAGAGACACGACCAGAGAATCCTACTGACGAGGTAGAGGTACGTCCTCTATCTCCCCTGATCTATAATTCTCCAATAAAAGAGCAGATGGCGAAACCATATGATGATCATCCCATGCCATATACTGCAGAAATAGGTCAGAAGGAACGGGCACTATTGGTGTCCCGATTGACAGAAAATTTTGAAAATGAAGTGGTCAAAGTTATGAAAGAGGCCAAAATAAGAGGGAACGATTTGGATGCAATCATGAAGCCTTTCAACATTCCTTATGGACTATTGAAAGAGAAAACAAGGCAATACATAAAGAAGCTAACATAGAAGGATCCAGATGAGCTTCTCTACTTCAAAGATAATACATTCAATTACACTCAAGAGGAATTTGAAGCTGCACAACCTGTATGGAGAAGAAAATTTTTGGAGAAAAATCCTACTTTGTGGGTGCACTGGCAAGTAGCACCGTATTTATTACAAGTAAATCCTCCATTTTGCCCAACACCACGTCGCAGAGAAGCAAGAGAATTTTTGGACATGCAAAAGAGTGGTGCGATCAATAAACAGTGGCTGAATTATCTGCTACTTCCAAGTCCACCTCATAATTATCTATCCACGGAGGATTACATGGTAAAAACCATTGAATTTTGGCTGCATTGTTATGCAACAATCCCCGATTAAACTATCAAGATGACGAATAAAATCCTCAACATGATACTTATTGTTTTGAAAGTGTTCAAGCACGCAGCTTATACGTTTTTAGATTTCATTGGTATTAATCAAGGCATAGATATCCTCATTTTTGATCCGTCTGTTATGCCCAGCCGACCCACAATAATGGAATATTATTCTAGGCTTATGTTTTTACCAAGTACATATATGCAAACCTTCGAGGAAGCCTTTTTCATAGGGTTTTTTGAAATTGATTAAGAAATTTCCTTAAAGATGTCATCCAACTTGAATGCCAGATTAGTGGCATATGAATTAAGCTTCTTCGCTGATCAAAGACAGCCACCACATGACGGTGTGAAAGCAGAATAATGGAAGCAACTTATGATACATGAAGCTAATCTGCTTAATGAGACAGAGCAAAAAGTTCACAGAACATACTCCCGCCGACTTCCAAAGCCTGTCGGGGACGATAGAGTTCAGGAGGGGACAGTGTTGAGGGAGATTCCAGCAAAAAGAAGAAAAGAAGAAGACCAAGAAAGAAGCTTCACTGAAAAGATTATATCTGAAGACATATCTCTGCAAGAAGCCCCGCAGGGGCAAGCAGCACAGAATTTCGAATTTGTGTCTTCTCCTCTCTCTATCATCTTCTTTGTGAGCTTGTGTTGTATATCCATGAAAGTGCTTGTTTACTGTTGTTAAGGTGTGTGTGAAGTGTAGGAAATGCTGAAGTGTAGGAAGGTCATTCCCGTGACTCAGTATTTTGCTCATAACTTGAAACAGAAGTGTCAGTGAAAAGAACACCATTGGATGCGTCTTCTCGAGACCTTTGAAATGAACCCGCTATTTGCTATATTCGGAGTTCGGAGCTGAGAGAAAATCTCGATTTACTGTTGGCTTCTGCTCTAAGTATCGTGACATCTCAACAAATCCCTGAACCTTGTTTGGAATAGATTTAGACTTATTTGCACTTTTTGGAAAGCTTGCTTGCATTGATCATCATTTGAATGCATGTCTTCATACACTCGGCTAGGTTTTGATACTCCTCAGATTGATAAATAAAGCGTGAATCCCCACTATATGCACTTGAGGGGGATCGAGGTATAGTCTCTTTATCCACAAGTCCCTAAGTTGGTACTTAGGTACACATGAAGCTTTGTAGGAACTTCATCAACTCTTGCATCAGTTAGATGTGAGCTTGATTCTTGTTGATATGAGTCTAGAGCAGTTTGAGGTGCATGGATACACCTTGTTTAAGGAAATTGGTGTATGTTGATTGGTATGGGTTAAGATCTTGACTCTTCTTGTATAGTCCTATATCATTATTTATATGTGTTGCCACTTATGGTCACATTCGATCTTAAGTGTGAGATTGTTGGAGATGTAAGGGTCATGTAACCTTACCCCTATGTTAGAGCATTGCCTCAAATGATCATTATTTGGGTTTCAATGCCCCCACACATGTGCATGTCTCTCCTCTCCTCTTTCTCCCTCCATCTCCTCCTTGCTCTTCTTGTTCAACCCACCATAGGCCTTCATGTGCGATCTCCATCACTGCTTTGGAACCTTCACTTGACTCTACGAGTGGTAACTATACTCACCACTTGAGTTAAGCCTCTCTAAATTGTTGGAGTTTGAGGTCTATGGAAGCATGCGAACAACACAAGGAAGAAGAAGGAGCTTGGAGTACAACACACAATACTGAATGTATTACCAAGAGAATGTACAAAGATAAGTAACCCGTTAGGGTTTGTGTACCTAAGTCACGAAGTCTTACGGACTTGTGTCAAAGAGACTAAATCTCATTTGCCCCACAAGTGCGTATAGTGGTGGATTGACACACATTTAATTATCAATCTAAAGAACCACTTGAACTAAGTGTATGAGGACGTGTGCACACGTGATGGAAAGTGAAGTGGCTCAGCTACAATGCATATGAAAAGACTAAACTACCTCTCCAACTCACTAAATCTCTAGAAATGTCTTCCGCGATACCACTTACAGCAGTAAGCACAAATTCAAATGTTTCTCCCAGCTCCGAACTCCGGATATGGCCAATACTGGGTTCATTTCGAAATTCTCAACGAGACGCATCTATTGGTGGTATTTTCACTCAAATTTGACAACCGCTCTTCAACTTATGGCCAAAATAGTGAATGGCGGGAAACACGTACACTCGCTCCACAACTCGTATTGGTTCACACACACACACTACAATCATTCAAAAGTGATGGGGAGGGATAGACAACAGTCCTACACATACATTTCAAGCATTACACACACACAAAAGATCATAGAGAAGATGAAAATCAGCAGTGAAGAAGCAAATTCAAAATTTTAGTTCTCCTCCTTCACAATGGCAAAAAGTCTTTACAAAGGGTCACAAAGTGACTTATATACATCCTTTCATACATGAGATCGGCACTTTATTGAGTAATTTCTAATTTCCTAATACTTTACAAGAATTATGTTACAAGGATTTTGGGGCTTATGCATCTAGAGGACTCCTCTAGTGCATTTACATAGTTTCGAGAGAATCTCCTAAAGTTTTGAAGAAGAAATTTATGCCCATTAATTTGAAAATTTTCGGGCTCCTGTTTTGTGCCTCTTTTCTCTGCAACACTCTCCCCCTCTTTGTCTCTGTCGTCCCTTGATAGGCTTTGCTTCTTGTCTGCAGCTTGTCTATGGCTCCTGAATACAAGCACCGAGTGGTCGACTAAGTGATAAGGATTTTCAAGCAATTTGTTACTTTATTCGAGCTTAGTCTTTTGTTTTTATAAGCCCCTTGGTATTCCTTATATTCATAACTCTGGGTTGCTGTATTAAGTCGGGCTGCCACACATGCCATCAGTGGCTAAGAATGTGATATTCTTAGTCACTCTCTTCAACTTTTCAGCCTCTGCCTCTTTCTAACTTTTGGTCTTCTAATATGTCTTTGTCTTCACACATTTGACCTTGTGGTATTGTCTGGAGCCTGTTTACTTTTTCCCATTGCACACCTTATTTTGATGGCCTTTGCTCTCTTCTAAGTTAGCATTATGTTTCAAAGGCCCTGTTCTTAACTCTTCTTTGTCATCCTCTGGAACCTGATGTATTTCTTTCCATTGCGTGCATCCAGTGGAGGGAGAAGCGTCTACAATTCTCAGACAATTGGTTATCTTATCCGATGAAGAATCTCTTGTGTACTATCTCGCAGTTGGAGTTAGACGTCTACGGAAGCACCCGAACAACACAAGGAAGAAGAAGAAGCTTGGAGCACAACACACAATATTAAATGTATTACTAGAGAGTGTACAAAGATAAGTAGCCCATTAGGGCAATATGCGTATATACAAGCCGGGGGGAAAAACCTCCTAAAGAGGGAAAAAAGTGCCTCGACGGTCCTAGTGTGTTCACACATCACTACCTAAATATATCAACAAATCTCCCCTGCGAGTGATGCGGTGAACAAGGAGCTAGCACTCATGTATAAGGAAGTGCCAAGCTATGTGGAAATCACTCCACAAAAGGAAGTAAGCCCAAAGCTTTGCGGAAAGCTTCAAACTTCTCCCTAGGTTGAGCCTTCATGAAAAGGTCTGCAATGTTCTCCTGCATGGGCACATATGCCAAGCTGATCTCCCCAATAGAGAACCTCTCCCTCACATAGTGATAATGCACCTCCATGTGCTTAGTGCGAGCATGGAACAGAGGGTTCCTCGCAATTGCCAATGCACTTTGACTGTCAGTGAAGATGGTGGTGGCAGAAGGCTGACCAACACCCAAATCAACCATAAGGCTTCTGAGCCACACACACTGACCAGTCGTTGTGAAAGCTGCCCTATACTCAGCCTCACAACTGGAAGTGGCCACAGTAGGCTGCTTCTTGCTCAACCAAGATATACATGAGCTACCAAGCATGAAGCAAAAGCCACTAGTGGACACAGGAGTGTCATAGCAACCAAGCAAATCAGAGTCAGAAAAAGCATGCAAATCTGGCGGTAGTGATCCCCGCTTGGGATAAAACACCCAAGTATCCAAGTACCACTCAAATAGCAAAAGATGCGCTTAACTGCCTGCCAATGCTTGACTCCTGGGCAATGCATAAGCCTGCTCATATGTGAGATAGCAAACTGACTATCTGGCCGAGTAATGCATAAGTAAATCAAGCATCCAACAGCTTGCTGATAGAGAACAACATCAAATGCATCTCCATCATCATGAAGACTCAATCATAAACCTGTCTCCATAGGAATGGCAATAGGCTTACGTTCTTCAAGGCCAAAACGCTGCAATAATGTGTCAATATATTTCGTTTGACACAAAGCCATTCCACCATCAACTTTCATAAACTGAATGCCCAAGTATTGATGCAAATGCCCCAAATCAGACATCTCAAAGGAGGCATGCAAATCAGCCAATATGCTTGTCAATAGGACCAAAGAGAAGCATGTCGTCAACATAGACAACAATGATCAGAAGCACATCATTAGCACGCTTAACATATAAGGTGCTTTCAGTTGGACTGTTCTCAAAACCATGTGCAATCAGATAGGCATGTATCTTCTCATACCAAGCACGTAGTGCTTGCTTTAAACCATATAATGCCTTCTTTAATCTGCACACCTAGTTTTCATGCCCTTTTTGCACAAGCCACGGGGCTGAAAAACATACACTTCTTCATGCAAGTCACCATTCAGAAATGCTGTTTTAATGTCCAATTGATGTACATTCCAACCATGATGAGCTGTAAGTGCACAGATGCTCCAAATAGTAGTCATACGACATGTAGGTGCAAAGGTCTCATCAAAATCAATGCCTCTTTCTTGTGCATAACCCTTTGCAACAAGCCTAGCCTTATACCTGTCAATTGTACCATCCGGTTTACGCTTCAGCTTGTATACCTACTTAGTGCCAATGGCCTTCTTGCCTGGAGGCAAGTCACATAAAGACCAAGTACCATTCTTCACTATAGCATCATATTCAGATTGCATAGCAGCCATCCACTTTTCTGAATTTTGTGCTTCATCAAACGAAACAGGCTCATTCTCATCACATAGACTAGATGCACCCATATCATAACAATCTGATGCAAAAGAGGCACTATGAGAGCCTGAACGAGTACGATATGATATAGGTGCATCTAATTTGCTATCATGCAAAGTCTGCACCAACCATTTTGGCATAATTTTTGCTTGCTCAATATCAACTCTCTCATTAACTAGTGCATCATGTAAATCTGCATCAGAAATGGAATGATCTGCATCATCACATGAAACCTGCAAAGGCTGAGAAGTTGCCTCATTGGAACCAACACTAGTCTGTCCACTTGTAAAAAGAGGAAGCAAAGTATCATACATGTCTTTGGAGCTAACATATGTCTCCTTAGTACATGAAAGCAATGGCTGAATAGCATCTTCCACAAAAACAACATCACGGCTAACCAGAATGCATTTAGTCTATGGATGATACAGATGATAGCCTTTACTTTTAGAACTGTAGCCAACAAAAATACATTTTACTACTTTATCATCCAATTTTCTGTGATGTTTTTCAAGCACTAATGCATATGCCAAACAACTAAAAACATGCAGATAAGAAACAAATGGCTTGCGATCATGCCAAGCCTCATATAGAGTGATAGACTGCAGCGCTTTAGTGGGACACCTGTTCAGTACATATGCTGCACACATGACAGCCTCAATCCAGAAACTATTGTGGTAAAGCCTCACTCTTGACCATACACCTTGCCATCTCCATGAGTGACCTGTTCTTACCAACTCCCATAACAGGATAAGAGGAGTTGTTGGCACATGTAACAATATTCCCTGTAGGGGCAGGCTCGAGTGAAAAGAAGAAACTGCGCTGCGTGGTAATATGTTTGGTTGCCCCACTATCAAAATACCAAACATCTGAGTCTACTGCAAACATGCACTGCTCATGAGAAGATGGGTAAAAATTCTTCTTCCTGCACAAGATTAGCAGACTCTGTTTTTGTTGTAGAGGCCTCTGCAACAACCATTCCAGCCTCTTTCTTCTTTGCCTCTTTAGCAGCCAGTTTTGGACAGTTCTTTATGATATGATCATTCCCTTTACAGTACTTACAAAATAATTTCTGCTTTTCTGATTTCTTCTCATCTTTATCTTCCTTCTTCAAATGTGCAAAATTAGCAGATTTTTGCTTACTAGTTGAAGAGCTCCATTTTCCTTTGCCCTTCTGACTAGCCAGGAAAGCTTGATCTGCAACTTGCATAATGGACCTGTTTTGCCTGGACTGATCTTCCTGCAACAGAACAGAGACTAACTCCTCAAATGATAAGGCATTTGGATTGCCTTTCATCATCAACCGAAGAGTAGAAGCAAAACTCTGATATGAATTAGGAAGACCATTCAGAACGGTTTGCACAAGTGAGCTATCTGGTATAACCTCATCATCAGAAATCAACTATTCCTTCAAGTCTTTGATCTTTGTTAAGAAACTGTCCATAGAATCACCTTCACTCATGTGCTCACTCTCCAACTGTTTTCGGAGGTAAGCAACACGAGCCTCATTCCTAGCTTGGTACAATGTGGTAAGTGTATCCCAAGCATCCTTAGCTGTTTTGCAAGAGCGAATGTGAGGAATAATGGCACATTTGACAGACAAAGGCTATCAATGCATGTGTCTGGGCATCTCTGCCATCCTAGGGAATCTGCTCTACAGTAGGTGCAGTAGAAACAGCATCACGAATAGGAATATGCAGAATATCACCATCTTCGACACCTTCTGCATCAGCTTCAGTACCTATAGTTGTAACAGTTGCATGTGTGATAGGACGTTTTTCGACACCCTGCACAATGTTCCACAGTCCTTTTGCAACCAACACATGTCGCATCATATAAGCCCATAACGGGTAGTTGGTACCATCCAACTTATCCTCAATAGCCAACATACGGAATACATCACTGATTTCAGCCATGGCCGGTGACTAAAATACCTTGATGCAGAAAATCGACTATATCTCAAAAAGTTGAACAAAATTTCCTAGACGAATTCTACTAGACATGTAGCAGACTTCAAGACGCTTATACTGGCGAACAGAAACTGGTATATACCTTTGGCACAAAAAGACAAAATAGCCTACATAAGTGCTGCGATAAGCGCTGCGATAGTGCGTTCGGAGGCCAAAACGAGCTCAGATCGCGATTTCGGCACCACAGAACAAAGCTGTTTTGATCTCGAAAACATGCTGAGTATGGTCACCAAAATCCATGCGATTCTGAGACTGCAAATGGAGGAGTGTCAACGGCACCCTAGATGAAGCGACGACCTGCTCTGATACCAATTGTTGGAGTTAGAAATTTATGGAAGCACACGAACAACACAAGGAAGAAGAAGAAGCTTGGAGCACAACACATAATACTGAATGTATTACTAGAGAATGTACAAAGATAAGTAGCCCATTAGGGCAATAGGCATATATACAAGCCGGGGGAAAAAAACCTCCTAAAGAGGGAAAAAAGTGCCCCGGCGTTCCTAGTGTGTTCACATATAGCAACACTCCCTTCAATAGAGCCTGGTTGTAATTCTTTTGTTTCCATTCTTTGGGCCCTAGTATTTGGTTGTTGTTGCCTGATGTGTTGCTTAGCGTGTTCATTTCTTTCCACTACATGCACATGGTAGATGAGGAAGCTGTGTGCAACCTCCCATGAAAAGTCCTGGTTGTTATCTTTCTTTATTTCCAATCCTCAGGACCTGGTTCTTTGGTGTTGTCACCTGATTCATGCCCTTGCGGGGCTTTGGGTAGAGGATTGTTCTTTTCTTTATGAGCTTTTTCTTCACTGAGCTATTTTATTCTTTGATCTCCTTCTTTCTTCTCTTTTTGCTCGATTCCCCTTCCACACATCCCTCTTTCTGAACTTCCCCGACAAGCTTTTTGTGGCGACATGCATATGTTTATATGACTTTTTGCTCTCGATGGTTAAGCAAATTGGCATGACATATCATCAATTCCTTCCATTGGGTTGACTTTACCCGGCATCATCTGGTGGCTGTCTATGGTCGACAAAGAAGCTTAATTCGTAGGCCACCAGTCGTGCATTTAGATTAGAAGATATTTTGGCAAAGATCTCTGAGTCCATTTCAAAAAATCCTATAAAAAATTCCTCTTCAAAATGTCTGCATATATGGACTTGGCAAAAACGTGAGTCTTGAGTATATGGCCATGAGTGTTAATCGACTAGGTATAGTTGATAAATCGAAAACAAGAGCATCTGAACCCTGATTAATGTCGACGAAGTTAAAAAATGTATACTGAGCGTGTTGAAATACCTTTATTACAGTAAGGAACATACTCAAAATTTTGGTAGTCATTTTTATAGCTAAATCCGATACGGTGGCATATCTAGCAATCCAAAATTCGATAATTTTCACCATGTAGTCTTCGGTTGGTAAGTAATTACGGGGTGGACTTGGTAATAATGGATAGTTCAACCACCGATGATTTAAGCTTCCTTGGCGTTGTGCTTCCCAAAATTGCATCCAAGAGCATCTTTTGGGTACTGGGCAAAAGGATGGATTTACTTGAAGCACATACGGTGCCGATTCTCAGCGTACCCATAATATAGGATTCTTTTCCAAAAATTTTCATCTCCAGATAGGATCTGCTTGATCAAATTCCTCTTGAGTATAGGTAAATGTCTGCATGTTGACTGTAGGTTGCTATCAGTTTCTTTATTGGTTGAGGTCTTTATGTATTTGCGTGTTTCTTCTTTGAGTAACCCATACGGTACATTGAGAGGCTTCATCACCTGTTCTAGATTTCTGCTTTCAATCTTTGCTTCTCTCATTACTTGGATTACTTGTTCTTCAAAATCTTCAATAAGCTGGGACACCAGTAGTGCCCGCTCGTTTCGGCTTAGTTCTGCAATAGCCCGAGTATGTCTCTCAATGTTGGTCTCTGTTTGCTCCCTTATCGGTGAAAGGTGCATGGGGGGAGAAAGAGGACGTACCTCAGTCTCCTCAGTAGCCACTGTGGAGTGTGGAACTACTGGTGTCCCCACGTTTACCTACCGTTCTAATTGAGCGTTCAATTTATTTATTAGTTCCTCCTTTGCTTTGATCTCTTCGGTGGCCCGCGTAATTGTATTCTTGTTCTTGAGGAGCTCCTCTCCTATGGCAGCAAGTTGAGTGGCATCTTCATTGCATTGCAATAAGTATTGATTTTCTGCCATCTTCCACTTCTTCCTAAGTTCATTGGTGTCATTCATATATCTTTTTTCCCAATCTGCTATGATGGCTTGCTGTTTCTTCAACTGATCTTCATATTTTGCTATCCGATCCTTCAATGTTTTTGTGTTGTTAAGTGTCATTTCATGTGCTTCTATCGGTTGGTTGCATAATAGGGCCGTCATCAGTTCTTTGTTCCTCTTCCTTAGATTGTCGGCTTCATCCATGTATACCTTGATTTGAGATTCAAGGATCTTACTTTTAGTATTTGCCTTATCAACTCTTTTCGTTTCTTGATACGCTTTAGGGCTTCCTCTCTTGCTTCTTCTCCAATTCTCTCTTCTTCTTTTTTTCTATTTCATGCTCGTACAAGTCGTGCTAACATTTGATTCGTCAATGGCTCCATGTAGCGTTTTACTCAATGACCACTTATGTAATTAGGAAGAACATCTCCATCCAGAGTGGCTAGGTTAACAGCTCCACTTGTTGAAATCCTTATTATTAGAGGTCCATATCCACGTTTTTGTAGCTTCTTGGCGTGTTGCTTTAAAGTATACACCAAGACTAAATCTCCTTCTTTTAGTCCTTTATCTTTGATGTGCGCATCATAATATGCTTTCTGTCTTCTCTTTGTCGCATAAATTCCCGCAACAGCTTGTATTCTAGTCTCATGTAGATTCTCAATTTTTCGAGTTGCTTGGATAATTCATGCCCTGTCCATTCATACTGTTGGGCTACTCTCAAAGTAGGCACTAAAAAATCAATGGGCAAGATTGCATTTTGTCCATACACTAGGTTAAATGGTGTAGTTCCAATGGCTGTCTTGTAAGCCACACGGAAGGCCCAAATTGCATGATGCAATTGTTTGTCCCAATCTGACCTTCCACTATTGACTATCTTTGTCAATACAGTGCACAACACCTTATTGGAACTTTCTGCTTGACCGTTGGGTTGAGGATGATAAAGGGTTGATTTTTTATGAATCACTAAGAACTCATTCATCAAGGACTCTATCACTTCATTAATGAAATGCGTTCCTTGATCACTCACTATCTCTATAGGTAGTCCAAAGCGAGTAAAGATATGCTAAAGAAGAAACTTGGCTATGGTCTGAGCAACATTTTTTCTAATTGCCTTTGCCTCTACCCATTTAGTCAGGTAATTAATTGCTACTATTATGTATTCAACATGTGATCCTTTGGATGGTGGACTAATGGGTCCTATGAAATCAATACCCCATTTGGAAAAGGCTCTCGTGCAAACCATAGGTCTCAATGGCATGTCATCTTGTCTGATAGGATATTTAGCTCTTTGGCATGTCTCACAACTTCGTACATAGGTGTCTGCATCCATATGTAGAGTTGGCCACCACAAGCTTGGAAAGAGGATCATTTTTACAGTTCTTTTGGCTGAGAAATGTCCTCCTGCAGCAGCTGCATGTGCCGTTTCTAATATTGGTAAGTAATCTCCTTCATGTACACATAGTCGTAGTTGATTATCCTTCCCTCTTTTGAATAATTGTCTCCCCATGATAACATAGTCCTTACTCATTTCTTCTAGGGATCGTTTCCTTGCTAAACTGATTCCATCCTCATGTTCTCATGTCCTTAGGAATTTCACTAATGTTTTACTCCAATTGGGTGCTATTGTACAGAAAGGTGAAGATGTATGATCATCTGGAGTGGTTTCCTGACATTCCGTGCAACTACTGACATACTCATGAACATCCTTAGGCATGTTAGGCCCAAAGACTCCTAACTGTTTCAATTCTCTTAGAGTTCCATGAGTTCCCTTGTGAATTCTCCGTTTGTTTATGTGTGCTTGTTCAATCAAGTTCTTCTGTTCGTCTTCTTCTACACATCACGACAATACACCGTTGGAATCTTTATGATACACACTTGCTGCTACAATGTGTAAGTTACATGATTGTAGAATTTCCTTTCGAATCTCCTTGTTAATTGAGTGTTGTGGTCCATGAGTGAGTATTGGAATGAGATTTTCTGCCCACTTAGGGCATACTTCCAAATTGAACAGGTAAGTGTCTGGCAACTCATCGGATACTCCGCTAGGTGGTTCTCCTGTGTTAATCTAGAGAGATGATCCGCCCTCACGTGGGTATTCCTTTTTTCACAATCACTTCAAAATCGAACTCCATTAACAATAGAAACCATCTCACTAATCTTCCCTGTTACAAGGTTTATTGACTAAGTACAATAAGGCTTGATGATATATGAAGAACTTGAATTTGTTGGCTAAGAGGTAGTGTCTAAATTTCATTACAACGTACACCATCCCTAAGCCTTATCGCTCCATAGTTGTATAGTTTCTTTCAGCTTGATTCAGTTGTCTACTTGCATAGGCAAGAGGATGGTCCAATTTTTCTTCATTTGTCGGTTGAGCTAAAATGCATCTTATTGCATAATTGGAAGCGTCCACATGAATATGAAAGGGCTTGTTCCAGTTGGATGTTTTTAGAATAGGTGCCGTGTTAAGTCACTTTTTTAGCTCATTAAATGCTTTCTCGCATTCATCCGTCCATGTGAATTGAGTCAACAATCATACAATGGTTTGGTAGTTATAGCATACATGTGGATAAATCGGCAATAGTATCCACAATGGCCCATAAATGCTTGCACTTCTTTTGCATTCTTTGGTCTTGGAAGGTCTAGAATTACTTCGATCTTGTCTTCATCAGTAGATATTCCATTTTTAGATAGGATGTGCCCTATGATTTTTCCTTGTCTCACCATAAAAATGCACTTCTCAGGATTCATACATACTCTATATTGTCGACATTTTTCAAATATTCTCCGCAATTCTGGAATATGTTCCCATCTCCTATCTGAGTATGTACATAAGTCGTCTACATATACTTCCATACTCTTCCTTAGGAATTCTTTGAAAATGTGACACATCAACCTTTGGAAAGTAGCAGGGGTGTTAGTGGGTCCAAAAGGCATCACCCTGAAAGCATAGACTCCCCATTCAGTTGCGAATGCTGTCTTATGTTGGTCCTCAGTAGCAATAGCTACTTGGTTGTATCCAGAGAATCCATCCAAGAAGCTATAGACTTCCTTTCTTGCAACTCTTTCCAAGAGGTCATCAGTGATAGGTTGTATCACAGATCGTAGCTGCGTTGAATTTCTTTAGATTAATGCACACTCTCAGTTTCCCGTTCTTTTTGGGCACAACTACTAATGGTGACATCCATTCGGTATGTTCCATCTGGTAAATGAATCCGGTTGCTAATAGTTTGTTTATCTCTTCCTTAATCTTTGCTGCATACACATCATTATAAGTGTAAGGGTGTTGCTTTGAAGGCTTTGCATCCGGTTTCATTGGTATGCGATGAGAAAAAATGGAGGGCTCCACACCCTTAAGGTCCTTGTAGGTTCATGCAAACACATCTTGATATTCTCAAATCACTCGTATCAATTCTTCTTCCTCCTCATGTGACACATCCTTTCCTATGTACATGCATCTGTCTTCTCCATTTTCTATGGTCACTATGATTTTTTTCGCTTGTTCCTTGTTGTCGTATGCTTCTCCTTCTCTTGCCTCTCTCTTAGGCATCTGAATGGCTATTTTCCTTTCCTCTACTTCGTATCTTTTGAAGTGTCCTGGAACTTCAAATAGATCTGGGGTTGGTTCGGTCTTACTCGTGGTTTCCTCATGGTTCGGTACTATAGGGGTTGCTTCTATTGCCAATAGTTTGGGTGTTCCACACGTGTCCTTGGCTCGGATGGCTTCTAAGTATCATTCCTCTGAATCGAACTCCAGTTCCATTTTTATGCTCTCGTATTCTTCCTTCCATTGTTTTTCTAATACTTCTCCTACTTCTACCTCCTGAAGGACTACCATGTAAAAGTTTACATCATAACCTTCTTCATCTATACATTCATTCATGGTCAATACTTCTTCATTTACACATACATCCAAAGTGGCTAGAATCTCCATCCAACTGTGCAGTTCAAAAGCTTCATCAGGAAAAACTTGAGGCATGTACATTGGGTCCTCTAGGGGTCGATAATTTTAATGTCCTAGGGGCCATAGCTGAAGTTTTTTATCCTCTCTCTTTGCTTCCTTAAACATCCATAGTTGGGCATCCTCGTGCATCCACGATTGATCACTTGATCTGGCACTATGGATAGACAAATCATCTTCTTCCTTGTTTACGGGATTCCATTGTAGTGGGGGTACATCCCTGTAAGCAAAGGTATGCAAATTTATCTTGGTCATGGTTCCTTGATGTTGAAGGTATAATGAGTCTCTTCCCCAGTCTTGTACTACCCCGAGTTGTCTCATGAAAGGTCATCCTAATATCATTTCATAATTATTTGCCTTTTCAAATTGGCATATAGCTAATGTATGCTCAAACTCGACTCCACAGGTTGTTAATCTAAATTTTTCCAATATTCCCAAGGGTTTCTGTACATGACCATCTGCTAATTGAAGCTTCATATGTGTTGGTCGTAGGGCTAGCTTTCCCCATTTCTCTCAAATCTCTTTGGTGGCGATGTCCACTCCCGCTCCAGTGTCTAGTATGGCTTTCGTCATGTATCCAGTGTACGTGACGGGTAAACATGTGTTGCCCTCATCTCCTTCGCTAAATTCTCCAACCTTGTCCACCGGAATTTGTATAGTAGACGGGTTTTTAGTTTCCTTTCTTTCCTTTTTGTTCTTCTCCTGCTCCAACTTCAACTGTCCCGCTAATTGCTCCCATAATCGTGGTTTGACAGGAAGAAATTCTTCCATAGTCAATTGAGATTGTACTTTGGTCTTTTTGAGTTCTGCTAGATTATGTGAGGTCTTATCTGACGACTCCTTTTCTTTTCCTCGTACTGTGGGAGCACAGAAGATTATGGATTCCTTCTCATATTCTCCCATGTAGTTTGGTAAGGTAGAAATGCTCTGTGCTTCCTCCCTATTTCGGTCTATCATAGAGACTTCTTAACCAAATTTGGTGTTGGTTGATAGTCTTCCACATCTAATTCCTCAAAAGGCGTTTTGCAACTCCATTCTTTTTCCATTTATCTTCTTAAATCCTAGTCAACTCCCGTGGCCAATTAGCCTCTAAATCCGAGACTATGGACATGGATTTGTCCTGGGTATTCAGTGGTTCTTTCTTATCATCCCTCTCTTTTGGTTTCTGGTAATTGGTTTTAAGGCAATCATTGTATTGATTCTCGGATATTCTCATCTCAGGGAGGATTGGGATAGTCTTCTCTAGAGTGGCCTGAGCTACCTCTATGAGTTTTCTACATATCGCTAGTCTCTCCTTTTCTAACTCCTCTTGTGGGTAAAGTTTTTCATGCTACTCTACATTTGGTCCATTCGTGATTCTAGCTTGGTAAGCTTTCAACCACATGTCTAAATCGTCTGGTCTTGGGTCTATTTGAATTGATCCTGGCTTGTTGTTGAGGGAGAGTCAAGCAAAAACAAGAAAAGAAGAAGACAAAGAAAGAAGCTTCATTAAAAAGATCATATCTGAAGATACATCTCTGCAAGAAGCCCCACAGGGGTGCAACACCCATCTTTGCACAAAGCCCCGCAGGGGCACATATCAAGGAAAAAGCACGTAGGTGGAAGGAGGAACCAGGGTCAAGAAAGTATCCATGAAGAAGTGCAAGAAGATATCCAGCGGTTCCGAAACCACAAGAAGGTCCTTCAACATCTGGGTCTTTGGAAGGTCCAGATCGAAGGCTGAAGGATCACATCCTCATACCTTCCACTAGTGGCGTGCGTGGCAACCCGACTTATCAGGCAAGACAAATGCATAAGGCCTAGAGGATGTAAAACAAGAGTCAAGAAGAGTCCATCAAAACTGAACACCTATTTAACAAAGAGGAGGAACTGACCAGGGATTTTTGGAGCTTTGCAGAGCGAGCCAGAGGGATAAGAGAGTTGGGAAAAGCCTCCAAGGTGAGCACACTACTGAATCTTTGTGCATAACTACTTTTGAAATCAAGTTTTCAGAAAAACGATCTGCGGTAAGTGTCGTGAAGGCCATACCGGGGTAGAGAAGAAATATTTTTCTGATTCAGGCTAAAAGGGGAGGGTAGATGCACTCTAAGAACATGTGTATGCACTCAAAATCCAAAAAAACACTTGCAAAAAATTGAAAAGTGTCAAGTATCGTTTTTTCTCCCGCGGTCGAGTATCGCGATACCTAAGTATCATGATCTCCTGTGGTTGAGTATCCCGATACCTGACCTCGTTGAGTGTCGTGTATCGTGGAATCCTTTTTATGATACCTGTCAAGTATCGGGTATCATTGAATCGGGTCTGACGATACATGTTAAGTATCGAGTATCGTTGAGAACTTCTCACGATACTTTTCGGATATCGCGTATCGTGTATCGTGAGTTTTGGATCACAATACTTGCTGAATATCGTGTATCGCGGAGACTACTTTCCTGATATCTGATGAAAATCAAGTATCATCTTGAATTGCCTCGCGTACTTGTTGTATATTGAGTATCGTGGTCATTTTCTCGGTGAGTATCGTATATCGTGTTTCCTCAAGTATCGAGTATCGTGTTTCCTCAAGTATCGAGTATCGTGTTTCCTCAAGTATCGTGTATCGTGTTTGGCACGCGATATTGGGCAACTATCGAGTATCGTGTACCCGAGTATCGAGTATCATCTTCATCCAAGTATCGTATATCGTCTTCTGTGAAGTATCATGTATCGTTTCTAGTAGATATCATGTATCGTCTGGTTCAAAGGTCGAGTATCGTGGTACCCTTCTAGTGTGTCAGATATCGAGTATCGTGATTTTTTTTTGGGTCAAGTATCGTGACTTGAGGTTTCCCAGCCAGTCCTTTCCCAACCAATTTTTTCTAGAATTTTGAACCTTAGTGAAGAACTCTAGAAGCTGGAGGTTGGCAAGGGCTGATCAGAGCTTTAAAGTGAATGAACCTGAGATTTGGAAGAACCCTAGGAAGTCAAAGAAGTGTAATCTCTTCAGTGGGATGCGTAGCCAAACCCAGTAGCCACTCACATTATTCTGAAACCTCTAGTGAGTCAGAGGAAGAAATTCCCATGGCTTCCGAGGACATGCATAATGCAGTACCAATGATTGGCATGATGTTAATCATTGAGGGAGAATATCGGACATCTTTGGAATATGTGAACACCAACCAAAATGAGATACCTATCTACCTAGATGGTCTAAACCGATCAGTGGCCAGATTGAAGAAAGCTTCAGATGCGTACATAGTGCCTAGGCGAGCAGTTAAGTATGCAGGAGGATTTTATATGGACAAAAGGGATATCCAGTATGTTGTTACAGAACACCCTGAAAACATCAATGAACTTGGGGAAGAAAACAATGCTCATAACCTTAATGAAGAAGGAGATGAAGTGCAATGACCACACCTAGAGGGAGATCTACTGTTGCTAGGGTTTGGAGAGGAGACCTGGTTCCCCAAGATGACTCCTTAATGGATGTGCATTTGATCAATGGAATGGAGCATCTCCTTAGAGCCCACTCTTCATTGTGGGAAGCAACCCCTAATCCAGTTACTGTCTATGAGTTACAAGATCTTGACTTCCCCACCATCATCACGTATTTGGACAAAAACCAGAGAAGGTATTGGCCTCTAACAGAGTTAGAAAGAGCCGTGTTGAAATATCAGAACATTCCAGTGTTCCCCCCGAGGGATCAAGCCACTACTTCACAAAACCCACATGGAACCTCTCAGAATAATTCGTTCCAACAGTCAAGACAAACACAACAAACACATATTCCGGTCACACCACACGTACAGTTTGCTATGCCTGCAAATAACCCCCACTATCGGCCTCAGCCACCTGTTGACCCAAGGAACGGAATTCCTGCCCCAGTCAGACCACCTGTGGTAAGAGGACCTGGTATACCGATAGGAAGACCAGTTTTCCCAGTGATGCCTAGACCACCTGAAGCAGGAAGAAGATTAAGACGCATCCAAGTTGCCAAATGCATGAGAAACCACTATGATGGCTCTAGTGAACCTTACAATCATATAGCTGAATTTAAGCAAGTAATCAGAGCCGAACAAGTGGAAGACTTTTTGATCCAATAAGAATCTTTTGGTTTAACCTTGACGGACACCGCTTTAGCTTGGTTCCAGCCATTGGACCCTAATAACTTTCAAAACATGGAACAATTCTATCAAGAAATGATTGAAGAATTCACTAAGTCTGGGATTAAAAACAACTCGTCATCATTGATCCATAGCTTTAAGCAAGCTCCGACGGAATCAGTGAGATTGGCAGCAAGAAGATTCAAGCAATATGTGGATAGATGTCCAGTGGAAGAGAGATCCACTCAAAACAAGATGGTGTCATTATTTTTGGAAGGATTAGTGAATGGATCATTAAGATCATTAGTATATGTGAAAAGAGTTCAAACTTTGCAAGAGTGTATGAAAGAATGTATCGACCTAGAAGACAATCTAGCAAAAGATCTGAAAATACCTCAAGGTAGTATCAAAAGTGAAGATTCAGCCAGTAGCACATCAAACCCTAAGAACAATGTAGAGGAAATAGCCGACTTAGTAGCAAAGAAGTTGAACATTCAAGGACAGAGGAACTACCCCAACAACCCAATGAGAGTGCCCATGCTTCGAAGATGTATGCATTATGGAGGTGATCATCCTTCTCATTTGTGCACTAGGGGAGTAGTCTCACCACCTGCTTATGCTTACAATAGACCACCTATGCCGGGCCCTCTACAATATTGCAGCATAGAACAAAAATACACAAATCATAGCGCAGAAAATTGTCCTTACAATAGACAATCAAGACCAATACAACCGCTCATGAGACCTTATGGATACCCTCAGAGAGATCTAGGAGGAGAAGCCTTCAGATATCCCACATATCAGCAGCAGACACCAACACCATGACCTTATGCCTATCAAAGTTACACTCAACCACAACCGGTGTTAGGGCAACAACCGCCCCATCCTCAAAATGTTGTCCCGGTGAAAATAGCTCAACTTGAAGAAAACTTAGAGAGAGCAATAGTCCCAGCCACACCATTGTCTAGTAATGAACCATATGACTCATCTTATGACCATAGTCAAGGCAACTATCCCAGTTATGAGAGCTCTATAACAGAATATGGGCAAATGTACGAATCATATGCATATGGCATGGAAGCACCAGATAGTCCCTACGGATACGAGCAGGATTATGTGTCATTAATGTACACAGCCCCCAAGGCACCCATACCCCCCGACCTATGAACAGACTGCCTATACCTAGAGGACCATGTTATAGATGTGGAGGTGATCATTATATCAGAGAATGTACACTACCAAACCCACCACCACCACAGTGAGTCTGGGAAGGATACTGTGGTGATTGTGGTAAAGAACACCTTTTCAGAGATTGCCCCAAGAACCCTAACAAAGTTAACTCTAACGTGCAGATTAACGTGATAGAAGTGATAGTCATCAGGGAGTGATAAGGGTACACTGTGCCGTTGAAAGAAATAACTAGAGCCAAAGCTAGAGAGACCCGAGACAAAACTAAAGAAAATGATAAAGGTGATAGAGAAATAAACATACCTACACCTCAAATAGTTGAAGACTCGGGAGAGCCTAAGAAAAGTGTTGCAAGTAAACGAACACAGAGATGGAAGAACCATAGAGATAGGATGAAGGAAAAGAAACTACAACAAAAGAAGGAAAATGAAAAGAGCAAAAAAAATCCAAAAGAAAAACATAAATTTGAAGAAGAAATTCGGAAAGGAAAGTAAAAAAAAGAAGAGGTAGGATCAGTTTTAGCAGATCCCATGCCTGAAGAATTAGCCATGTGGATTCAAGCGTACAAGGCACGAATAAGAGCAGGACCTACCATCGAACAACATGAAAGAGAATATCCTCGAGGAGACTTAGACAAGGAAAGGTTGGAGATATGCAAAAAATTAATTGAAATAGCTCAACAGACCTTAGAAAAACCTGCTCTTCAACTGCCCAATTCACGAATTCTCGAAAAAGAATTCCAAGAGTGTGTCATCCTAATGACCCCGAAGAAACCAAAAGAGGTGAGACACATAATGAAAATTACTGTGAAGATAAAAGGGAAGGATCCATTGTCCCCAAAGTAGACGGAGAATGGCCTAATGACTTGTTGGCAAGAGTCTAAGAAGACCGATGGAAGAAAGTGGAAGGAATAGAACCACCCTTTGAGGAGCTGGAAGCAGAAGGTGAAATTGAAGAATCTATACCTGAACTGAATTCAGAAGAATTAATACCAATTGATCCAAGTGACAAAGAAAATGACAATGTAAAGGTTTTGCCAAATTACACAGGAGAATACGAACATAATTTAAAATTATACCGCATTCCCTCAATAAGAAAAAAAGAACAGAATCCATCAGTCCAAACATCGGACATCATACAACACCTTAAAAGAGTAAAAGTCCCTTGCACTCTGACATTGGAAGAACTTTTGAAGGCCAAACCACATTTGAAGGAGAAATTAACCAATCAATTGGAGACCAAGACGAAGGAAAAGGAGATGCCTGATGAAGTAAACACAGTAAAAATCCCAGTCGATAAGGTTGGAGATTTTAGTGAGGGAGATGAAGGAAACACGTGTCTTCCAATTACCTATAGGGGTTACAACACTAAAGCTATCTTAGATTCTGGAGCTGGAGTAGGAATCAAAACTAAAGAAATCTGGGAGAAATGGGGAAAACCTGCCTTAAGACCAACACGCATGAAGATACAAATGGCAGACGGACACACTGAATGATCCTTGGGATTATTGGAATGAGTAATTTTTACCACTTGCGGAGTTGAATTCGAGCACACCTTAGCGATATGTCAATTTGAAAGGGCTAGCAATTATGAAATGATACTTGGAAGACCTTTTCTGAGACAGCTAAAGGTAGTGCAAGACTGGGGAAAAGACGCGGTATACCTACAACATGAAGGAACCACCACAAGAATAAATCTCCACACATATACATATCAAGATGTTCCCCCCTTACAATGGAATCAGATTCATAATGAGTAAGATAATCAGTCGATTCATAGTATAGGTTCAAGTGATCAATCGTGGATGAATGAAGACACTCATCTATGGATATGCTAAACTGCGAAAAAGGAAGAGGATAGGAGGAAAGGATGGCAGCACAGGCAGGGAATCGCTAGATCGGTACAAGATCCAGCCTATATGCCTCAAATATTCTTAGATGAAGAATTCGAACCTCATGGTTGGATGGAGATTTTAGCTACTCTCGATGTGTGTGTAAATGAAGAAGTGATAACCATGAATGAATGTATTGACGAGGAAGGATATGACATCAGTCTATATGTGGTAGTTCTTCAAGAGGCCGAAGAAGGGGAAGTAATTGAAAAAGAATGGAAAGAGGATTACGAGAGCATTAAAATGGAACTTGAACATATGGAAACGGAAAATGAAACTCAAGAAGTGAGTGTCATAGCTAATGAAATAAATCAAGAACCAACACAGGAAGAAGAGCTTGGATTAGATAGAGTAAAAAATGATGAAGACAACAAACCTCAAGATCAATTTGAAGTGCCTGCCCACTTCAAAAAGTATGAAGTAGAAGAGAGGAAAATTGCTATTCAAATGCCAAAACGAGAAGCACAGCCAGGAATAGCATATGACAATAAAGAGCAGACCAAGAAAATAGTAGTAACTTTGGAGGAAGGAGAAGAAAGATGTACTTTTATAGGCCAAGATGTCTCAATGGAGGAAGAACAAGAGCTGATATGACTCATTCGAGAATATAGGGATGTCTTTGCTTGGACCTATAAGGATTTGAAAGGAGTAGATCCTTCTATATGTGCACATAGAATCCCTATGACATCTGAAGCTAAAACTTCCAAACAAATACCTTACACATATAATGATGTTTACTCAGCAAAGATCAAAGAAAAAATAGATAAGTTGTTAGATGCTGGGTTCATTTATGAGATCGAACACACGGAATGGGTGTCACCTTTGGTGGTTGTACCGAAAAAGAATGGAAAGTTAAGGATATGTATTAATCTGAAAAAAGTAAATGCTGCCACCATAAGAGAGAGTTACCCATTACCCATCACAGATCATCTTTTGGAAAGAGTGGTAGGGAAGGAAGTTTATAGTTTTTTGGATAGCTTTTCAGGGTATAATCAGGTAGCCATTGCTCCTGAGGACTTGTATAAGCATCCATTTGAAGTAAAATTTGTTTTGTTGGAAAGCTCTTGGTGTCTACTACAGGTCTACAAAAGCTCACTGGAGTTATCTGCATAAGCTCTGAGTAAGAGCACTTTTGGTGTGCAGAGGTTAAAGAAGGATACCTCTGGAGGTCATTCGCGCTTCATCGTTGCTTAGGGATTGAGATACTTCCCCCATCAGTGGTATCAGAGCATTTGGGCATCTTGGAGGCATCACATACAAGCAAGAAGACCTCTTGGAGTTGGTGGTTGAAGATTTGCATCAACAAAAGCTTCTTGGAGGTAGCTCACATCAAGGGGGAGCTATTCTACTCAAAGTTTCAAGAGCACAAGGTGTCCATCTAAGGAAAGCTTTGGATTGAGGTAACCTCAGAGCCTCATTTTCATTTTACACACACTGGAGCATTAGCCAAGGGCTAGGTCAAGTATCAAAGACTAGATATGGGAGACTTCAACACTCAAATTGAAAAGCTAGACAAAGGGAACTATCAACCATGGAGATTTAGGGTCTCCAACTATCTTATGGGCAAGGGCCTTTGGGGGTTGATTAGTGGAAGTGAACCAAGACCTAGGTTGGATGAGGATCCAACAAATGACCAGAGAAGGGACTTTAGGGAATGGAATGAAAGAGACAAGAGGGTTATCTTTATTCTTTCCCAACACATTAGCAATAGTATGATTGGCCATATCCAAGACTTGGATTCAAGCATGAAGGTATGGGAGACACTTGAAAGGCTTTATTCAACAAGCACCAAAGCAAGGAAGATCCAACTCAAGAATGAGCTCAACAACCCTAGGAAGAGCTCAGGGAGTAGCATAAATGACTACATACTTAAGTTCAAGGAGTTATCAGATGCATTAGGATCCATTGGAAGCCACGTAGACAATGATGATCTTGTGGCTTATACTCTCAATGGTTTGAGAGATGATGAGAAGTGGAAACCTTTTACCACTTCAGTTTATGTAAGGGATAATCTTCCCGATTTTGAGCAATTGGTTGCTCTCATGGTCACCGAAGAAATGAACATAGGTGGAAGTTCAACTAAAAGCAAGGATGCACAAGTTTTCTATGCAGGTAATCAAAGGGGCAAAGGAAGACGAGGACAAGGAAGGGGCAAAGGAAGGTTTGGAGGAAGGCAAGGCCACTCAAGCAATCAAGGGCATGACCAAGGCACCTCATCACAAAGAGGGAGAGGAAGAACAAGAGGAAGAGGAGGACGACATCAACAAAACAGGAATCAAGATGGCGAAGGATGTTACATATGTGGCAAGTTTGGCCACTATGCTAGAGATGGCTACCAAGGAGGAAACCAAAGGAGCTATAATCAAGGTTCTTCATACAAAGGCCAAGGTAATTATGCTTCTACAAGTTCAGAAAATGACAATCTCTTGATGATGCACATGAATGGCAATTCAAGCAAAGTAGATAACACTTGGTATATTGATAGTGGATGTAGCAACCATATGAGTTGCAATTCTTCTTGGTTTACTAATCTACATGTTCCCAAAGGTAAAGGACATGTAGAAACAGGTGATGATACAGCCCATGAGATCTCCCATGTTGGAGATGTAGCTTTGGATGACAAGGAGGAAGGAAGATGTCTCAAGGATGTCTTGCATGTACCTACCATCACAAAGAACTTGGTGTCCGTTGGGCAAATGGTTGAAAGAGGCTATCAAGTAAGGTTCAACAAAGGTGGATGCTTTGTGGAGAACCCTAAGCAAGGTTACAAGGTCATAGCAAGAGGAAAGAAGCAAGGGAGACTCTTCACTTTGGAGGTAAATTCTCATTCCACTCAACATGTCTATTTCACATATGGAAACAAGAGGAGAGATATTTTGCTCTCTGTTGTAAGGGCTGGTTCTCCTTCTCTATTTATCCATTTGGTATGATTTTGGTGTCATTTGGTAGCTATTAGAGTGCTCTAAAGTTGACCCAAGTTTGAGATTCATTCTCTTTATAATCTCTGAGAAAAGCTTGCTGGAGTGAAGTGAGGTCTCTGCTTGACTAGCAGTTGTGAGCATTCAACTAGCTCATGTTGTAGACATTGTTTCTCTTTGTATAAGCATCCATTTGAAGTAAAATTTGTTTTGTTGGAAAGCTCTTGGTGTCTACTACAGGTCTACAAAAGCTCACTGGAGTTCTCTGCATAAGCTCTGAGTAAGAGCACTTTTGGTGTGCAGAGGTTAAAGAAGGATACCTCTGGAGGTCATTCACGCTTCATCGTTGCTTAGGGATCGAGATACTTCCCCCATCAACATAAACTATCAGCTCAATTGGATCAAATAGTAAAGTTACATGAAACTAGGTTACAAGCAGTAGTAGGGATATATGCTGCTAAAAGGCGACAAAAAGCCTATTTTGATGCTCATATCAAAGATAAAAACTTGAAAGAAGGAGACTTAGTTTTGGTATATACCCTGAAACAACATGCTAAGAAATTACAAAAAAGGGGATATGGCCCGTTAATCATCAATCGCATATCCACAAGCGGAGCCATCAGTTTAGCAACTCTAGATGGAGATGTATTGCCAAACTATATCAGTGGATGTCGAGTGAAAAAATATCTAGAGCCATTAACTGAAGAGATAATGACACGATTAATAAAGGGTAAAAACAGGCGTATAGAGGAAGAAAGAATACGAGAAGAAGCTAGACAAGAAGCGCTAGAACGAATCAGGAAACGAAAAGAGTGGATGAGAGAAAGAGATGAGAGATATCGACAAGGAGACGAACTCGTCCCACTGGACAACTTTAGGGCCATTGAAAACCTAGGGCAACAAAGGAAGCAACCATATTTGAATTTGGGAGCTGGAAAAAAAGAGTACCACTTAGTGGATGCTCTCATTGATACAGGAGCAGCTGTAAGCTGTATTAAGTATTCATTGACACAGACACTCAAAGAGGAATTACGCCCATCTAAGGCACAACTGATTGGAATAGGAGGAAAAATTACCAAATGTATAGGAGAGATTACCTTACCTCTACATCTTGGAAATAACACAATGGAACAAAAACTCTTAATATGCCACGACCAGGATTTATTAGAAGTGCTTGTGTTAGGTCAAGACTGGATATACGAATATGAAGTGACTATTCAATTGGCCTTAGGATACATCTCGACCAAGATAGGACATCATGAAGTATTCAACATGCTACACAAACGACCAATCAAAGCTGCACGTATAGAACCGGAAACTCACTTGAATGAACACAATGATGAATGTATGTTCACTAGCACTATGGAAACCCCTTCATCGGGTACTTCATGTGAGGATACACTGAATTCCGCTTGGACACCATCTTCTAATCTAGCAAGTCACAAGAGTAGCATTCTATCTGAAAACAACCTTAGTGAAAAACCACGCACAGGAGAGACTAGTTCTCAGGATCATCACAAGTCTGCACATGTTAGAATATACCCCATTCCTTACACTAGACAGGCTTGGATCCGAAAAGATCAAGTGAAAGCGTATCTTCAACAACAGAACTACTCACGACATCAGAAGGAACGACAGAATAAAAATACATATCATGTTGGACACCCAGTTCCACAAAACATTGCTAGAGTATGGATTCCGAAGAAAGTGATAGCTGCTCAGCCGGCCCGAACACAAATATGGATTCCCAAGTCATGTACTCAAAGAACAATCACCAAAAAGGACAAGTCAAGGAACAAGGAGAATCAGTATGATCTAAAGGCAAAACAACAGAAGATAAATGGCTACAGGATAGAGCTGGAGTCTACATACGATTCACACATCATCCCAAGACTCAAAAATCAGGCAAAGCAGAAGCACCATATGAGAAGCACCGCATTCACCAGGAGTGTTGGGAACGCAGTCTGTCCCAACAAAATAAAGCAGATTTGGATACCGAAGGACAAGACAAGCTGTATACTTCTACCGAATAATTCGAGTTGCACACATTTGGAGTTACCAGAAGCCAAAGTATGCATAATAGGGCCACATTACAAGGCCAAGCATTTGGCACCTTCTTTTTCTACTTCAGGATAGCGCACTTGTACATAAGCTAAAGAAAATTACTCAAAAATCAATAACTGCTTCGGCTATGAACTGACCTTTTTGTTTTTCTTTTAGACAAAAACATAAAACTATTTAAAAGTATGAGAAATCCCAGGTATTACCTTTCTCACACCCACGGGGAAGGGACGACACTATTCACGCGGAGCATTGCCAACTAAGGAAGGATAAATGAAGGATGATTTTGATACTATCTTGCCACTAATTAATACTCTATATTGAGTGCAGATGGCATCGTCTAATTCCGAGGCTACGCAAGAAGAAGAAATCCAGCTTCTTCCCTTGGAATCGATAACTAAGGCAAGAGGTCATTGGTTTTTGGATGACCAACCAGTGTCCGAACTCATTTTCATGGCGACCATCAAGATTATGGACAGGGATCACTACTTCCCTATCATGTCACAAGGCACAAGATTTCAAGACTATCATACAAGGATTACCGCGCATGACGGATGTCTGGACACAAGCCAGAATTGATGCATTCCTAAGATTGCCGATCTATATGCCAGATTTCCAGAGATGTATGCAAGTAATGAATACACTTCAATCTGCATCGAATAAGATCTCAATCCCAGAGGCAAGAGTACTGGATAAAGTGGATGCATGGAAAACGATCCAATTCACTCATGAGCTAATTAACAGAACTTTCGAATGGAATCAAGAGGGACTCACGAAGGTCAAAGATGAATGTCATGATCCGAAAAAGAAAACCTTTCTGGAAATCAACAGAACGGATATTGAAGATGCTGTTCGCTTAGTGCACCAACACCTTTGTTTTCCAAGCATGCATAGATATACAACACCTCAAAAGATTGTGGTGCAACTACTCTCACATGCTATGAGGCAAGTCGGAAATCAAGTAAATATGACTCCATATGTTCAAGAACGCCTATTTGAAGCGAAGAAGAAGTGGAGTCAAAAAAAGTTCTTGAATGGAAGTTCGGCATTGACCTTACTCATTTATGAGGCACTTGAAATGAAGGATTGCTTACGCTTGATGCCAACCTCAATTGAGATGGCCAAATATGTAAAGTTAGCAACTGTTCCAAAGAAAAAGAAAACAGTCATCGCTGTTGAAGAAGTAGGAACCAATTCAAAGAAACCCATGAGGGGAACTAAACGCCTAAGAGAGGAAGAAGCTCAAGAGACACCACAATCAAAGAGAACACATGTATTACTGAAGATTCCTATGACACAGCAGCCAATAACCAAGAGAGACCTCTCTGCAGCCCTGGAAGAAATGCATCAGTATATGCGGGGGCAAGTAAATTTGAATATTCAAGGTCACCATTACAGATAGGCAAGCCAGGAAAAGAAACAGAAGGATAAAGAACATACTCATAAAGTACCTTCCAAATACAAAGAAATAGGGTTGGAGGAATGAAGCTCTAATGAGGGATCAAGCCCTGAAAAGGACACCCTGGATACTGACATACGAACTGTTAAACGTGCATTGCCGTTAGAGACCCGTTTAAGCTCTTTTCGAGTTCTTGGGAGTGGTAGGGGTCTGCTAATCAAAGGCCCTAAGACTTGATTTTCCCAATTAACTCATTCACAAAGCAGTACACGAGTGTTCAAAGAACTTTGTTAACACGAATTACTATCACTACTCTGGTTCGTTCTCTCACAGATTCCCGGTTCGTACACAGATTAAGACTTTCTCAGTACATAACACAAAAAGTAAACATTACCGTAACCCAGACTTACAACACTTAACTTAATGGAAAAGTGCTAACCACAAGTTAAGGTAATCAAACAACGATGACGAAAAAAACACAGTACTACTCAGAATTCTCAAAAACAACACTACGGAAACTCCACAGAACGTATTGCCCAGACAAACAGTCTGGCGATTCTTTTGGTTGTCACCGAAGCGTCCTTTCATTGATTTATAAGTAATTACAATTCTTCGCAACGACCTTTCGGTTCGTGCGGAATATGAAAAGAAAAAGATTTACAATTGCCAATCCGGCGGCTTACACTGGCACGCACGGTGGACTTGAACCCGTAGGTATACAAAAGTTTATGGCTCATCTATTATACCCTGTAGATACATTGTTCTAGCTAATTTAAATGTTCTGGCAATTTTTTGCTTCATGTTATCCAACATTTTCTTCAAAATGTCTAGTTCGACTAACTGAGCGTCAGTACTAACAGAGCTAGCTGTAATTACTTGTGTCATCAAAATGTCAGCTTGTGTCTGCAAAAATGCTTCCTGTAAATAAAAATCATTTGCTAGAGCTGCATCACGGCTTACTTTCATGTCTTCGATTCTTTTATCTATTCGGGATAATTTTTCTGCTTGAGCATCCAATTGGTTCTCTCTTCTCTCCAATTCCTGAGCTTGATATTGAATGGTCCGGTAATATGCATCTCTTTCTTTTCTTATCCCTGCTATCTCCTTCTGTAGTTGAACGACCAAAGTCATCTGCGTTTTAAGAGCAGAATTTGATTCAAATAAATTGGCTTCTGCTCGTTGGAGCTCTTCATTAGTCCACTTAGCCAAGTCCGCCATCTCCTGTCCTCACTGCACGACTTCATTCAATTGTTCTCTAGTTTCTTCTAACAAGTTTCCCAGTGCTATACGGGCATCCTCTTTATCCTTAACTAACTGCTGTAACTGAAGAATCTCTGCATCAGCAGCACTTAATAACTCTTCCTTGGCTTGTATCTCTGCTAACGCAGCATCTCTCTGACTGATCAATGAATTCTGCTCGATAAGCTGTTCTTGAAGCATCGAATCTGTTCGTGCAGGGCATGATTTTCTGCTTTTACTACATTTATCTCTTCCTGGAGTGGATTAATATTTGCCTCAAGAACATCCACTTTATGCTGGAATTCTTCTCTGAGATTATCAGTAACCTCTTTCATCTGTTTTGGTAGTTGCTGCGATAGTTGGATCAACATATGACCCATAGATGCTAGCTCAGTAAACATAGGTATCGAAGGAAACAGAATAGGAGGACGTGGTTGAGATGAAGAAGCTGTCAAGAGTTGATGGGAAGTGGCTGGAGAATAGTTAGGTGACGAGGATGAGGAATCCGGTGCTTCAGGTACAATAGGTGGAATGGGGTCAATGGGTTTAATTGGAGGTATGGGTGGAGGAGTGGGTTGCAGATTGTTAGCCACCAACAATTTTTCATTAAGTTGCTGCGAAGTCACTTGAGGTTGGGCAACTGCAGAATCTACTGCCGCAATTAATTGTGCCAAAACTTTTGCAACAATAACCAGTGTATCTTCTTGCACATCTTGTTGGGATTGCTGCTGAGATTCTTCCTTAGAAGATCTGTCTTCAGAATCGACAGTAACACTTTGATCTCGTTGCTGGTTTGGAGAAGACTGAGCGGACGAATCATGGTGAATCGAGGTGGCAGTGTCGTGGAAAATTTCTTCTTCATTTTTGTCTGCGTTATTTCCAGCGGAGACCCTTGCACTTGACTGTCAGAAGAATTTATCCGTATGCGTTTTCGACGGAGGAGCTCGAAGATTTCTTCATCATCTTCTTCGTCGTCTTCAAGTATTAGAGCAGATTCCTCATGATATAAGATTGGAGCTCTTGGAGGTGGTTGCGCTGCTTGGAGGGCCAGAAACAAAAAGGTAATGATATGCGGTAAACGTGAACGTGGAAGTTCTCCCTTATTTACATGTTTAATAACCGTAACTCATTCACGGTGAATGCACCGGAAATAGTAAGAAGCAAAATTGACAGGCTCCTGAGAAGCCATGTAAAGCATAGAGTAAAATGGGCGTGAAATTCTGTAAGTGCGTTTCTGTAGATTCAAGATGGCCACTAAGAATTGAAGAGCGGTCCGTTCAGGATCAGTGCGACAGAGTATGGCATACTCATTCGATGAGTGCCTTGGGAACAATTCAATCATAGTCTCAATCGGAAGGTTAGGACCATTTTCTCGTCCTTCCGGAGAGAGTCGAAAAGCGGCAGCAAATGACTGTAGGGTGATTACGATACGAGATGGTAAACACATAATAGGCCAACTCTGCTCTATAGCAGGTGTGGCGGCAATAGCAGCGACAATTTGCGCATAATACGGATGGCACTCCACTGAATGCCAAGGCAATTCAGCAAAGTTGGACAAACCTCGGATACGCAAGAATTCACTTATGTCCTGAGGGAGTCCGTCACGGAAGGTAGCAAAGTTTGCTAAAGCTTCCATGATGTGCACGCGAAGTAGCACGAATACACAGTGATTACAGAAAACGCAAAGCACACAGAACACGCAGGCACAATATCGATTAACAGTGGAAAGAAGAAGATTAAATAGATACTTGGTAACGGGAGGCGATCAAAAATGCTAATCATCGCGCGATGTTGAGATGATAACCTTCATAACTACGGTGTGCATGCATGAGCAGAATCAATAACAAAAGGCGACGATTATTCATGGTTATGTAGCAAAACGAGGAGTTTATTGTCTTTATTCAACTAACATGCAAAACTAAAAAAAAAGGAAAATAAAAGAAAAGAAAAAAAGAAAAAAATACGCGGGCAACCACAGAACACTTCAGTGCGAATCAGGTGCTTGATGATACAGCCGCAACTTTGGACCATTTATCACTTTAGGAAGAGGAATTCCGATCAAAGTAGTCAACCAAAAAGTAGCTGGGCCCACTTGTTCACTAATCTGGTAAGAACCAAACCATCGTAATTTGAATTTTCCAGCAGCACGATTTGATTTAGCATTATAAAACAACACAAGTTGTCCCACCGTAAAAACTGGAGTTCTAAGATATCGATCATGAGTACAAGCTTGCCACAACTGTACTTCTTGAAGAGTCAGAGAACTTTCCCAGTGATGCTCATCTAGTTCTCTGAGTGTGTCCAACCGAAATGGCAAAGAATCTTCGGGTATCAACTTCTGAGTTATGGCTATGCATAAACTAGGCACTACAACTTCCATTGGAGCGATTGCTTCCAATCCTTAAGCAAGCTTGAAAGGAGTCAGTCCGGTTGCAACTTTGTAGGTAGTCCGGTATGCCCATAATACTGCAGGTAGTAACTGATCCCATCTTTCTGGTGATTCCACAATCAATTTTCGAAGCATACTCAGCAAGGTCTTGTTGGTACTTTTAGCTAAGCCATTAGCACGAGGATAATACGGTGAACTGAATTTATGCAAAATTTGAAAAGTATGCATTAATACTCGAATTAAACTGTTAGCAAAGGTTCCAAAGGTAATCCATATCGTGGGAATACGTCCTTCATCAGACATTTTGCTACCGAAATAGCTGTAGCGGACCGTAAAGCCCAAGCGTCTGCCCATCTGGTAGCATAATTTGTACATGTCAGAATGTAGCGATTGTTGCTAAGGATTGCTAGAGGTGTAATTGGTCCAATAAAATCAAGACCCCATTTCTAAAAAGGTTCCAAAGGTAATACAGGTTGTAGAGGGAAGAAGTGGCATTGTAAAGGCTGTCCAGATCGCTGAGAATTGTCACATTGCTGCACAAACTGAGATACATCTTTGTACATAGTAGGCCACCAGAGCCCACTTTGCAGAATTTTTTGGTGCATTAAATCTGCTGCAAAATGTCCACCGGAGGGTATTGAGTGTGTCATAGCAATAACCGAGTTTACTTCATGTGGTGGAATACAACGAAGCAATGCACTAGTATGATCCATGTAGGACAACTGTCCGGCAATCAACCGAAATCCACGACTGTAAACTGCAATTTTCTGACGCATTGCAGGAGAAGTTTGAGGAGGAAGACATCCATCAGTAAGAAAGGTTAATAACTGATCAAAGTAGGTAGATGTCACAGGAGGTTCTGCAGATTCATCACTAGTCGGTTCAGTAATGTAAATTGTTGGTGTGGTGTCATCAACACCGACCGGAGCTTCACCGGAATCCAATCGAGAGAGAAAATCTGCTAATGCATGTGTAGTGCCGGGTCGATGAATCACTTCGTAATCAAACTCTTGTAACAATAAAACCCAACGCGCAAAACAACCACCTAAATGCTGCTGCCTAACCAGATACACCAGCGCAGCATGATCTACATGACAGATGAATTTTCGGCCTAGCAAATAATGCTGGAATTTCTTTACAGAATACACCAAACCGAGACATTCTCTTTCAGTTACTGAATAATTTTTTTCAGCAGGAGCAAGCCGTCGACTTGAATAATAGATAGGCCGGAACCACTTATGAGTTTGCTGCATTAAAACACTTCCAATGGCTATATCCGATGCGTCTACAAAAACATGAAATGGGCGTTCCCAATCAGGAGGTTATAGAATTGGAACCTGCGTTAATAATCCTTTTAGATGATCAAATGCAGTTTGACATTCCGGAGTCCAATCAAACTGTCGAGGAGTACTAGTTATTAGCCGATTTAGGGGTATTGCCAAATGGGCAAGCCACTGTAAATGTCGACCATGCCACCTGACTTGACCCATGAAGCGCATCACTTCTTTCGGCGTAGTAGGCACAAGTGCTTCTAACACGGCTGCAACTTTGTCTGGGTCAACTTGTATGCCCTGTGCAGATACAATATGGCCAAGGAGCTTACCACAAGAAACCGCAAAGACAGATTTGGTGGGGTTCAGGCAGAGTCGGTGTTCACGACATTTCTCAAAGCAACACCGTAAATGATACAGGTGTGCTACCATCTTACCGAATAAAGAGAAGTCATCTAGATATACTTGCATAAAAGAAGTGAGATAGGGTGAGAAGATTTCCTGCATACACCGCTCAAAGGTGCTAGGAGCATTTCTTAAGCCAAACCACATGACTGTACAAGCAAAAACACCCTAGTTGGTAATGAAAGCTGTTTTCGGTATGTCTTGTTCAACCATTCTGACCTGGTTATAACCACTGTAACCATCCAAAAAGGAGTACATATCGTGTCTGGCCACTCTGTCAAGCATTGTGTCAAGAAAAGGAAGAGGAAACGGATCAGGCACCGTGGCCGCATTCAATTTCCGGTAATCCACACAAATTCGGAGCTGCTTATTTTTCTTAGGAACAATAACAATCGGTGATATCCATTCAGCGTGTTCTATTGGTACGATGAATCTGACCCTTAGTAACCTATTAAGCTCTGCCTTGACCTGTGCTGCATAGTTAGGGTTCATCCGGTAGCTGGGTTGTTTAATTGGTTTTGCTTCTGGTTTAAGCACGACCCGATGTTGATAGATGCGAGGGTCCAGACCTTTCATATCATGGTAATCCCATGCAAAAACATCAGAGAACTCACGAAGAAGCTGGATCAAATCTGCTTGAAACGCCTCAGACAATCCTTCCTTTATCTTGACAGGTTGCGGATTCACTTCATCTCCCAAATTATAGGTGATTAACTGATCTTCGGGAACATAGAATTGACGAGGTTTCCCTGGATCGTCAGCTGACTGTAAAAGTTGTTGTAGAGCGGCTTCATCCATAGCAATAGTATCTTCTGTCTCCACTTCTTCAGTCACAGGCACCACCGTACAGGCTGCCGGACTCCAATTGTCTACAACAGATTGCAGATCTACAGTACCTAAGGAAATCAGATCTTCATTGTTCTTCAGAAACGCTTCTTCTTCAACGTCAGATAAGCCATCCAACATGTGGACAGACTCTGCTACATATGGTCTGGCATGAAGTTCGTAAGGCTGAATGGCATCCAGTTTGACAATATATTTAGGGTGATTATCCTTAAAAGTCAATTCCTGTGCGGACCAATCCTATATGACTTTAGCCTGTTTTAACCAGGGTCGTTCGAAAAGAAGATTATAGTCAAGACTAGACTCCGGTAGTTCTAAGACTACAAAAGTCATCTTAAATGTTGTACCTTGCAAAGTTATTGGGACATTCCGTATGAGTCCCACCGGATGGAATCGAGATTGATCTTCCATTCTGACGAAAAATTGAACAGGCTCGATTTGCGTCCATCCCAACTTCTTACAAAGCGCTGCAGTGGCGATGTTTACACCATACCCACCATCAATTAGTACTTGAGTAATCTTGTGATTTTTCTACCATACCGTAATTAAGGGGACCAAATGATCCACTGTAGAATCAGCTTCCGGTTGTACCGTTGCCGTCGCTGAAATGTAGGAAGACCCAGGACTGAGCTGTTGCTGGAATTGCTGCCAAACTCCTGGCACTAGTGCAAGTAACTATCCAAGAGGGAGAGTAATGGACGCCTTAGATAAAATTTCCCATGCCTGATCTTCTTGAATTGTACTTTTCACCGATTGTGAAGATGATGCGCCTGTTACTGGGGTAGAATCTTGTTCTTGCGGTCCTTCCTTTGGCAGTGGAACTTGTGTCACCGGAATTGGATCTGGGAACACTGTAGGCTCTTTGGTGGTCCATTGGCTAGCTTTGTTATACATTCTCTACTGTTCACGGATGCCCGGTTCAAACACCTCAGCTGCTGGTTGCAACTACTTACCGGATCTTGTCTGGACCACTACAACTTGTGTTTCTACTGGTGAGATATAAACCATATTGGTCATCGGGTTCTGACACTCTTTCTTCCTTTGATCATATTCGGTCGCATCTTTACAGAATCTGCGGATGTGACCCAACTCACCACAAAAATGACATCGAGGTGGTGGCAAAGAAGTACCTTCCTGTGATGTTCCCGTCTGCCAGCGATATGTATTGAAGTTTGTATTCCACTGTCCTCGATAGTTTCTGTATCCTTGCTGCTGATTATTTCTCATCTGAGGTGGTACATAATGGGTGGCCGCCTGCCCTGGTTCTTGTATAATGGCATTTACAGTTGATGGTCCCTGCACTTTGGCGTTATACGCACAAATTTTGGTGGAATTTCTGGTGGTATTGCAGATAGCACAATACATCTGATTAAGGGCACATGTGGCACTGGTATGCCCTGGATTCTTGCACTTGGTGCAGTACATCTATCTAGCTGGATCCTCTGCAACATTTTTACTGGCTTTCAACCACTCCAAGTCTTCGGTAAAGCCTCCAACCTTATGCTCGAGCTGTAAGGCCATTGCAATAACCGCATCTAGTGTCATAGCTCCCACACAACAGATGATCATAATCTGTCTGAGTTGCGGAGTCAAACCATTAATAAACCACTAAGTGATGACATCATCCGGCAGGTTGGCATGGGCCGGTGGTAGTAGTCTCAAATGAGTTCTAAACAGGGTGGCATATTCCTGCACAGTCTGGTGCAGCTTCTGTTTATTGTTTTTCAAGTAATCAAAAATTTCAGCAGGGTTCTTCTTCAATCGGAATCTCTGTAAAAACGCATCCCTTACCGCCTCATAGGTAACAAAATGATTGAAATCATACTCTGTGAGCCACCTCGCTGCTTCATTAACTAATGTTGACTGGAAAACGATGGCCTTGTATGCCGGATCAGGTGGATGGTTTAGCACTGCATAACTTATTTCAAAAGTGCGTATATGAGCATCAGGATCATCACCTGGAAATCCACCGAACTTGGTATAAGTTACTCCTGTTGGAACCGGCCGGAGTGGAAGTGGCTATTGCTGTTGCTGTTGTTGTTGTTGTCGTCGTCCACTCATGGCGCTAGTAGTGGTACTGTTACTATCCCCTGAGTTCTGAGGTGGCATTTCTTGTTCTTCAGAATCTGTATGGTCAGGCTGCTCACCTTCCGATTTGAAAATAGCTTGCAACCTTTTACGGATTTCCAATTCGAATAGCCTATCCTCGTCTGTGGTATCAAACGTAGGCAAGCTTACCCCAAACAGTGGTGTCCGGAATGAAGATTCATCAGGAAATATCACACTGTCACCGGAAACTGGTAAATTCTTTGCAACTGGGACCGAACTTCCACCGGAGTTAGTGGAACTTTCCCCAACCCAGAGTATTCTCTCACCTTCAATGACCTCTCTGGGCAAGACACCTCTATCCTCAGATGGGTTCGAATCCTGACCAGACGGTGTTGGATCAACTACACACTGCGTCCTTGTAGACTCCGAAGTTGCTGTATCTTCTGCAGACTGTGCCAAAATTACACCTGAATCTACCGGAATTGCAGTATGGTCCACCGGAAAGCTACCGGAATTGCTACTAATGTGCTTCGCTTCTTCGACGAGCGGACCTAACCGATCTGTGCTTCTGCCTCCTGAGGGTGTCTTTAACAAATTCGGTACTGCCCAAGGCTGTCGGTCTTGCCTATACTTCGGATACGACTCATCGGATTGAGTAACCGACATATATCACCTTTGCAACACTTATGTACTACTCCACCTTACTGTCAATTCACAATCTATGGCCACTTTCTCACAATCAATTTGCAACACTCTGTTGCCACTTTCCTATAATTAATTTGCAACACTCTAGTGCCACATTCCCACAGACAGCGCCAATGTTAAACGCGCATTGCCGTCAGAGACCCGTTTAAGCTCTTTTCGGGTTCTTGGGAGTGGTAGGGGTCTGCTAATCAGAGGCCCTAAGACTTGATTTTCCCAATTAACTCATTCACAAAGCAGTACACGAGTGTTCAAAGAACTCTGTTAACACGAATTACTATCACTACTCTGGTTCGTTCTCTCACAGATTTTCGGTTCGTACATAGATTAAGACTTTCTCAGTACATAACGCAAAAAGTAAACATTACCGTAACTCAGACTTACAACACTTAACTTAATGGAAAAGTGCTAACCACAAGTTAAGGTAATCAAACAACGACGACGAAAAAAACACAGTACTACTCAGAATTCTCAAAAACAACACTACGGAAACTCCACAGAACGTATCACCCAGACAGACAGTCTGGCAATTCTTCTGGTTGTCACCGAAGCGTCCTTTCATTATTGATTTATAAGTAATTACAATTCTTCGCAACGACCTTTCGGTTCACGCGGAATATGAAAAGAAAAAGATTTACAATTGCCAATCCGGCGGCTTACAGAACAGAAACACACAATGAGGACTGGACAGAGATCAATCAAGTCGAAGTCACACCTGACAACCAACAGGCAAACACAAGGAGCATGTAAGAATCCACTGAACCAGTGCACGTAATTCAATTGAATGATAAGTCAAAGATAAGCATCAAGGAAGTTCAAATGACTAATAAAGATGTAGTGCCACCTATCAAAGAGGAAATACAAACTCTAGTGAACCAAGACGCAGGCCTACAACAGCATAAAGAGCAAATGGTGATTGAAGTGCCTGATGATACACCTCAAGGTAAAATTGATCATAAGGAGGCTGAGCCAAGGATACAACTCCACATTCGGCAGCCCCATGATACCACTTTACACGTGGCAAAAGGAAAAGATGTCACAACAAGTGAAGAACCTAGCATCCCTACCACATGGTTAAATGTGGATGTTACTCAATTGAAACCGGTTGTCAAGCAAATGATCCAGACGGCCATGGATACACAACAACAAATGATGGAATTAGATGCGGACTATGACAAGGCCATGAGGAAAAAGAATCAGTTTCAAGTTATGAGTGAACAATTATCTGCAGAGCTCATCCAGGCCCAAAAAGAGATTACAGCCAAAGGAACGGAGTTACTCGCAGTAAAAACACAATGTGATACATTGATGCACCAACATCATCAACTCCAGGCACGACTGACAGACTTACAAAGATTACATGAAGCTAGTGAAGCCGAGAAAGAGAGAATGAAAGCTCGAAGCAACTTGCTTAAAACACAACTTAAGGTGTATATGGAGGAAAACGATAGCTTACACAGCCGCAATAAAGAACTGATGAAGGCATTACTATATGACCAACCTATCGAAAAACAAGAGACTACAGCTATTGACATCCACTGAGAGAGCCATCCAATGGATACCCTCTGAGAGAGCCAGGAAGGGAGATTCCCAGATATAATCCCTATCCAGGACCACAAGTGGCACCTAGGCCATATGAGCGAGGGCAATATGGACAACCTCAACCAGTGTTAGGACAACAACTGCCACTTCCACAAAACATAGTGCCAGTTCAATATGCTCAACCAAAGGAAAACATGGAGAGAGCCATAGTGCTAGCATCACCATTAGCCAGTATAGAATCAACAAACCCAGGATACGAGCAGACCCAAGGAGAATACTATCCCTATGGCACCAGTATGATGGAGTACGAGCAAGTTTATGACCCGCAATACTATGGTTATGAGGGATATGACAATGTCTATGGACCAGAGTTGGCAACACTAGTGTACACCGCACCCAAGGCACCAACACCCATAAGGCCACCCATCAGATTGCCTATGCCAAAAGGACCATGCTATAGATGTGGAGGAGATCATTTTATAAGAGAATGCACTCGGCCATACAACCCACCACCCCCTAAGACATGGGAAGGGTATTGCAATGACTGTGGAAAGGAACATCTCTTTAGAGACTGCCTAAAAAAATCCCAATAAGACTCATAACACTGCACCTATTAATGTAATAGAATTAATTGAATCGTCAAGAAGCGACAAGGAATACAAAGTACCATTGAAGGCCATCACACGAGCACAAGCAAAAGGACAAGAAAGAAAACGAGTAGACTCGGAGCAAGAAAAGAGTAAAACCCTATAACCCAGAGTATAAGTAGTGGAAGACTCAAAAGAACCACTTGAGAATATCCAAACAATGAAAAGCCAAAAGTGGAAGGATAGGAGGGAAAAACTCAGAGAAAAATGGATGAAAAATAAAAATAAGGAAGACAAGAAGGACAGAAGATGCATTAAGAAATCTAAGGAACCTGAAATTCAAGAAGAAATTCTCATTACACCGCAGACACTAGAATTGGACAAGTGTGTACCTAAGATCCAACCTAGGGACTTGTGGAGAAAGAGACTATACCTCAATCCCCTTCAAGTGCATATAGTGGGGATTCATGCTTTATTTATCAATCCGAAGAGCATCAAAACCTAGCCGAGTGTATGAAGACATGCATTCAAATGACGATCAACACACATGAGTTTCCCAAAGAGTGTAAACAAGGCTAAGACTAATCCAAACAAGCTTCAACTGCCAATCAAAGTGTTGCGATACTTGGAGCATCAGTTAACAGTAAATTGAGCTTTTCTCTCAACTCCGAACTCCGAATATAGTGAATAGCATACGCATTTCAAAGCTCTCGATGAGAAGCATCCAATGGCAGTATTTTCACTCAATTCTGACGCTTCTACTTCAAGTTATGAGCAAAACATTGAGTCATGGGAATGACCTTCCTAGACTTCAGCACTTCCTACACCTCACACACACCTTAACAACAACAAACAAACACTTTCATGGATAGACAACACTTCCTAACACTCTTTTCAAACAACACATATGCATACAAGCTCACAAAGAAGATGATACAGAGAGGAGAAGACACAAATTCGAAATTCTGTGCTCTTGATTCTCACAATGGCAAAAAGTCCTTACAAAGAGTCACAAATTGACTTATATACATGTGCCCTAAAAATGGTCCTTTCACACAAGAGACTGGCACTTTATTCACTAAAAGGCTAATTCCCTACTAATTTACATGGGTAAGCTACTAATCTTTTGTGGGGATGCATCTAGAGGACTCCTCTAGTGCATTTACATCTGGAAATATATTACAAAATGATTATGATACAAAAATAAGGTGTCCAAATCGGAAAAATTTTGGGGCCCATCTTTTTCTCTGCCTTGTGCTCTTCTTCGCTCGGCAACACTCTCCCCCTCTTTGTCTCTGTCATCCCTTGATAGGCTTTACTTCTTGTCTTCAGTTTGTTGTTCACATGCATCTTTTGGTCAGTTCTGCCTGTTTGTTAAACAGGTGTTCAGTTTTGATGGCCTCTTCTTGACTCTTGTTTTACATCCTCTAGGCCTGATGCATTTGTCTTGCCTGATAAGTTGGGTTTTCATGCATGCCACCAGTGGAAGGTATGAGGATGTGATCCTTCAGCCTTCGATATGGACCTTCCAAAGACCCAGATGTTGAAGGACCTTCTTGTGGTTTTGGAACCGCAGGATATCTTCTTGCACTTCTTCATGGATACTTTCCTGGCCCTGGTTCCTCCTTCCACCTACGTGCTTTTTCCTTGATATGTGCCCCTGCGGGGCTCTGTGCAGAGATGGGTGTTGCACCCCTGTGGGGCTTCTTGCACAGATGTATCTTCAGATATGATCTTTTTAATGAAGCTTCTTTCTTTGCCTTCTTCTTTTCTTCTTTTTGCTTGACTCTCCCTCAACAATGAACTCCTAACTTCTTGGCTACCAGCTTTGCCAACTCCTCCACATTACTAGAGTTGGATGTCATCATAATTCTAGTGTCTTCTGATTTTGTAGGGCTTGGTGTACTTTTGAGATCATCATCTATGTTCTCCTCTAGGTCAATGCACTCTTGAAGGCATTCGCTCAATGCCTGCAACCTCTTCACATATACTAAAGTTCTCAAAGTCCCATTTGTCAGCCCATCTAAGAATAGTGATATCATTTTTTGCTGAGTGGGTCTTTCTGTTACTGGGCATCTATCGACATATTGATTGAACCTTCGGGCAGATGTTTTGACCGTTTCATTTGGGTTTTGTTGAAGCTATGGATTAAAGATGAAGAGTTGTGTTTAATTCCTCTCTTAGTGAATTCCCCAATGAATTCTTGAAAAAATTGTTCAATATTTCCAAATTGATTGGGATCCAATGGATGGAACCAAGTTAAAGCCATTCCTGTAAGAGAGTCCAAATGAATCATACTGTACAAAGAAATCATCCACTTGCTCAGCCCGTAGAACTTGTTGAAATTAAGCTATGTGATCGTAAGGTTCTCCCATTCCATCATAATGATTTCTCATACACTTAGCCACTTGAATTGGTCTTAGTCTTCTTATGGGTTCTGGGTGTCTAAGCATTACAAGAATTGCAGGTCTAATTGGAGGCACTCCTAGTGGTGGTCCTGGCCTCACTGGCGGTCGATGTTGGTTGCCTAGTCCAAGGTGAGTTTGATTGTGTGATTGCAGCCCTGGCATTGTGAATTACACATGGTTTTGGTTGGGAATGCTCCGATGGCTTGTCTGTCCCGACATTGTATTTTCTGACTCTTGTTGTGTCCCAAAGGGATTATGAGAGGTAGTTGCCTGCTCTCGCAAAGGGAATACTGGCAATCCCATATACTTCAATTGAGGCCTATCAACAACATCTACTGGCCAATATCTTCTTTGGTTCTTGTCTAGGTACGTGACTCTAGACTCCTCTTCAGGATTTTTAACTCATAGAAAGTCATTGAGCTTTCCTCTTGTTCTCGTGTGGGTGAGTTAGTTTATAACAATAATTCAGATCCATGGATCAACTAGACCTCTAATAGGTAATCATCTTGAGGTATCAAATCTCCTCTCAAGACTCGAGTCACTACTGATTTGCCTCGGGGTGTAATTATTAACTCTTTAGGGTCCAGTCTTCCTGAGTTTCCTTGTCCTCCCAATCCTCCTCTCTCGTTGATCTGATCTGGGTGTTTTGTTACCACGTAGATGTGTCCCAACTTGTCCATGTACACTCCTCCTTCATACTTGACTGCAGGTCTGGGCACTATTGCTGATTCGATGGAATTCACCATCTTGGCTACTCATCTATTTAAGCCATCTAGGTAGATGGGGATCTCTTGGGGATTAGTGGACACATATTGCAGAGAGGTACAATATTCCCCCTCTACCATGGACATGAGGTTTCCCCTAGGGATAGAACCTTGCATGTCTTTTGAAGCCATTGGTACCTCTTCCTCTGAGACATTAGAGGTGTCGGTATAGATAAAGTGATGAATTGCCTGAGTTGCACTTCCTACCAATGAAACAACACTCCTCCAGCTACTTAGCACCCGTCCTGATCTCAATTTCTTTCACCCTCCTGGGGCTATCTTGGCTCCCCACTAGCCCACAATTGGCTCCTCAATGCCTCTAATTTTTCCTTCAAATGGCTTGATATGTTTTGGGTGATACCACTCTGGGCAATACCACTCCGGCGATACGATACCACAGAATAACACGATACGATACTGACTATAGGACCATATGATACCTCTACCTGTGACGATATGATACTAAATCAATAGATGACACGATACCAGATTCCTCGCGCTATGATACCACTCTTTGCACGATACAATACCACAATTTCTCACAATACGATACCACCTTCTTGCACGATACGATACTAAAGTTCTTGCGATACGATACTAGTGCAAGTGATGATACAATACCGAAACTTTGCACGATATGATACTGAATTTTTGGACGATACGATATCACGTTGGCGATACGATACTCGTATGACAAACGATACAATACCAAGGAGGTCAGACGATATGATACTAGATAGGCGATATGATACCAACAATGTGCACGATACGATATTGCTCGGTCGACGATACGATACCGTGGCCGGGACGATACGATACCAAGTGGACCGTGATACGATACCACTGGCTGATCGTGATCGCGATACCAACTTGACGATACGATACCAAAAATGGGACCATGATACCTCAAGTGGTATGTAGCAATATGATACTAGGCGAGTATCGTGATACTAGGGAATTTTGGTATCGTGATATCAAAACACAACCGACTGCGATACTACAACCAAGATCTCTCTAAACTTAAATTTTCTTTTGCACAAAAAGGTTTAGTTCTATCCCCTCCTTACTCTTAGCCCTCTGTCTCTCTCATTGAATCTCCCAAAACTCTCTATCCCACCCCGTGATACTGGAAATGAGTTTAATCACGTGTGGTGGTGGTTATGAATTGATTTTGCTATCAAGAACTTGTGTGGCTTACCTTCAAGTGTGCCTCAACCCAAATGTATGCTCGCAACTCCTCTCTTGAGCTCACTTTGAGGGGCTAGGAATGGTCTATGCCGTCAAGAAATTTCATCACTATTTATTGGCAAATAAGTTTAAGTTCTTTACAGACCATCAAGCTCTCTTGTATTTAATGAGCCAACCCTACAATAGGGGTAGGCTAGTACATTGGTTATCTACTACTTATGGACTATGACTTTGAAGTCGTAGTCAAGAAGGGTAAAACACACTTGTGAGCTGACCATCTCTCGAGGATAACTTTAGGAGAAGCAGCCATTGATGTAGCAGACGAGCTACCAGATGCTTACCTGTTTAATGTCAAGATTGTTCCAGAATGGGCAAAGCCATTAGTTCCAGTATTAACATATGCACCTAAGAATTCTCAAGTGAGAACCCAAGAGAATGAGATAGTGAAAGTGCAGAGGTACCAAATCCTCGCGAGTAGTATCTACAGGCAGGATCATTAGAATATCCTTGCTTGTTGCATAGAAGAACAGGAGCATGACAATCGGTTGCAACTAGCATATGTAGGTGCACTGGAGCAACATCATTCAAGATAGGGGACATTATTGAACTTGAAGAGGTTAGGTGTGTACTGGCCCTCAATGGAAAAAGATGTTCGACGACTTTGTGATGAATCTTCAAAGTGTTGTAATAGACCATCAATAGAACATGTCACTCTATACCATGTGGCTTTAATGCCAGATTGGAGTGAACCTTTGGTTAACTATCTAAGGATGAAGACTTTTCCAGAAGACATGACTATGACACGTAAACGAAGTCTCGAGCAGGAGGCTCAAGATTATAAGCTCATAGGTGATAATCTATATAGACGAGGGAGAGACGATTATCTGAGGATATGTGTGCATGAGAGTGAATATTTCAACCTCTTGGAAGCTGCCCATCAAGGTGTAGCAAGAGGCCATTTTGGACCTAAACATGTTTTTAAAATGGCCCACTCTCCATATGGATGCCCACACATATGTAAAATGATGTGACGTATGTCAAAGGGCTAAGCATCCTATATGTAGAGAGGATATGCCCCTATGACCCATGATGGGAGGGTGCACATTCTCAAAATGGGGAATAGATTTTGTTGGACCGATTAACCCCCATACAAGGAACTCCCATGCTGAGTATATCATAGTTGCCACATACTATCTCACTAAATGGGTAGAGGCCAAGGCCACAAAGAAGAATGATGCACACACAACTGCAAAATTCTTGTTTGAGAATGTCTTCACAAGATATGGGCTTCCCATAAAGCTTGTAAGTGATAGGGGTACTCATTTTTTGAACGATGTTATTGAATATTTATTACACGATTTCATGGTACACAAGAAATCTGCACCATATCATCCACAAGCCAATGGATAGGCTGAGAGTGCTAACAGAATTCTGTGCAACATACTGACCAAGATTGTGAATAATAAGCATTCAGATTGGGATCAACAATTGCACCATGCCTTATGGGCCTATCGAGTGGCATATAAAACAGTGCTCAATGCCACACCATTCTAGATGGTATTTGGATAGAATGGTGTGTTGCCATTGGATTTTTTGATACCCACCCTCAAGATAGCTCAAGAGCATGAGTGGACAAGTCATGAACTTTCCTCGAGAATACTTGACTTAGAACGACTAGGAGAGACAAGGTTGCATGAAGGAGCAGGAATTTATGCCGCTAAGAAAAAACAGAAAGCCTACTTTGATGCTCATATCAAGGACAAAGGGTTACACATAGGAGATTTGGTGTTAGTTTACACCTTGAAATAACATGCTTGCAAGTTAGAGAAACGAGGATATGGACCATGATTATCAATAGGATATTGACTAGCGATGCTATTCAACTAGCAACTCTAGAAGGAGAGGTAACGTGTAATTATATCAGTGGATGCAAAGCTAAGCTATATCAAGAACCCTTGACTTAGGATATGCTTATACGGATAACTCTTGCCAAGAACCGAAAGGCAGAGGAAGAACGAATCAGGGCAGAAGCCCAAGTGGAAGCTTTAGAATGCATTAGGTGCATGCGATTAAGAAGGAAAGGACTAGGTAGAGAACCTCAATCGGAGGATGCTCCAAGATATCCAGCGGCCATGTGTCAAATCAAAGGAAAGGATATCCCTAGTATTGTTGATAGGAGACCATTTGTTAACATCGTTCTAGGTCATGACCCCATGCGTATGCAAATTTAGGTGGATTAGAAACCCCTTGCATAGGTGAGGTGGAGTTACCGATCTCAATAGAGGAGATGACCATGAGAATTAAGCTTTTGGTTTGCCATGATGAAGACCTAATAGAACCCATGATCCTAGGTCAGGAATGGTTATACAACTACTCGGTGAATTTAAATCTTCACATGAGTGTACTTCAGCTAGAACTTGTAGGACAGTGCCATGAGCTACCACTCAGAGGTCAGTGCCCCAAAGTATTGGACTTAACAGAAGACCCTCCAACTGTGAATGAACTAACTTCGGCTATGAGTGGTCTAACTGGCTCTAACAAAAAGAAGTGGGAGACACCACCACTCAAGGAGGTGAAACCGAGTAAGCAAACAGGATCCAGACAAGTATGGTAGCGCAAGACTCAACCTCTATCTCAACAATCACTCGTCAACTCACTACTCCTTTGAGGATCTATCTCCCGCATTTTGGTTTTCTAGCACAGGATCGTCTTACAATTCACCACAAGCGCTTATGGTTTGGATTATACCTTGCTACTACAGGACCTCAAATGATTGACATTGCAGCTAACATCCAGGACCAGCTCATATTGGTAGGACATCGATGGGAAAAGTAGAAGGTTGTCCATGGTTGTTGTGCTCTCACATGCATTATTTATATGTGCTTAGCTTATGATATGGCCATTGAACAAGCTCTTCCAGCAGCACAATTACACCAATACAAGGGGTCAAAGAAAACCAAGCGACCTCCAAATGCTAGGAGAGTAAAGTGAATGTATGGTACAATTCTTTGTTTACATGTTGCAGACTCGCCTTCACCACATTCCACACCGGAGACTCCCCCACAATGATCTCTAGCTCAATCGCAACCGCTAGTTCCACCACTCAGAGTCCGTTTGAATCGAACTACTACAATGAGTGAGGTCTCACAGGTGGTGGTGACCACTATTCCTACTGCCATCCCCATCACGGCCAGCACAACAGTTGAGGTTCCTATTGTGACCACCTCTTTTGTATCTGAATCTTTTACGTTTTCAGTCGCTATATTGGGTACAAAAGATATCAGTACCACATTTGACTTCGAGATACTAGAGGTGTTGTCCAATGACTTCAAGTTTTCGGACACACAATTTGTTTCTTAGGAATAAGAATGATTTGCTTACCCAACCACACCATTAGAAGGAGGCAAGGAATCTGAATCTGAAGAAGAAGATGATGACTGCACTGTGACCGATGAGGGTGCAGAGGACATTGAAGAGAGTGAGGGAGAATAACATCGATCAGAGACACAAGCTGAAGCTCAAGGGGACACCATCCCATATGAAGAGGAGTCAACAAAAGCAGCTGCATATACGATAGCCATCAGACAGCTACATAACACAATGAATAAGGTTTGGGCAAGGAGCAGGGTGACTGAGGAACAGAGTCAAGCCATTTTGTAGCAAGAATTGACCAATGGTGGATTTGAGGAGACAATCATTTTGGCTATGGATGAATTGGTCCAATCAATAGGCGTACCAGAAGCTTTGCGTTACTTGAAGCGGAAATCACTTCCCAAGTTTGACCCTCGGCAAGTTAGAATAATCAAACGGCCTGGCAAATATATTCATGTACCAATGGAACCTATGACATCTGCACCCACTGTGAGTTCTTCAACCATTGACCTAACGATGAGCGAAGCCACTACCCCTGTATATACCATTAGTGAAACCACCCCTTCTTCCCCAGCACCAAACCAACCCTCCCTTGACATTGTAGAAAGTCTCGACATTCACATTCCATCTCCTGTTTCCATTTGGCCCCCAATCTCCAGCCCGATTACGACTAACCCTCCCATTACATCTATCTTCACTCCACCTGTCCCTACGCCACCAGTCATTCCCCACCTCCACATTTCCATTCTTACACCACCAACCCATTGTACACCTTTACATCGTCTACACAACCACCCTCATTATACCCCTCTTACACATCTTTTCTATATCCGTGAACCTCACCTTTTCCCTTTGTAATGTCTTCACAGGCATTCAGTACACAGGATCCTTTCTTATGGCCACCAATCACACCATGCCACTCACCTCTCACAACACCATTACACCCCCACCCCGTACAGTCGCAAACACTCCACTATTTCATATTGCCGTCACCGAAAGCACCTCCAATGACATGGAGATTTCACCCACTGTCTCACCGGATGCACACATATAAGTATCATCCACATCAATTAGCACACTCCACATGACACCCATCACCACACACCTTGCCACACTCACCACAACATCCACCATCCCAACCCCAACTCCCCTACCCATTGCATCACAACCCACCATGCATGTATCATTTCCAACATTAGCATCTTCATCATCTTCCATTGTTGATGCTACCATTTAGCAAATGATACAGTGACTTCAAGAGATTTACACTGAGTATTCTTCATTAAGGTGACACCATTTGGCCCTCCAACAGACGATCCAGGAATTGCAGAAACAACTAGATGCGCTGACATTACAGAATCAAGGACTGAATGTGAAATATCAAGTCTTGGAAGCGGAGCACCAAAAGCAACAACAAAACCTCAAGGCACAATTACACGAGCGTATGAAAGATATCGAGTCTCAGTTAGACATACATTTAATGTGCAATGCTCAATTATTGCGCAACATGGCACTCCTTCGGAGGAACCTCAATGCAGCAAAAGAAGAAAATCAATGACTCCAACAGCAAAACTGTGAAAACTTTGAGGCTACACTGGATCATCTAGAGACACCTATAAGGCCCTCGTGCTTTCAAGCCATTCCTCCTGAGTCCATGCAAATTCTATTGGATGACCACACACATGTGCTAGAAGATTATGACCGACTACAAGTAGAGTGTGAGATGCTCAAGGAAGCAAACAAACAATTGATATTAAAAGATTCTTTAGGACCTACGATTGTGCAGGAGGTCACCCCACTGGGCCTCCTTGAAGAACTGAACGAGCTACGAATGAAAGTCCAGGAGTTGCAGGCCCAATTATCTAGCATGACGGAGCCTCCTAGACTAGAATCCCCACTTGACTTGCCAAAACCAGATGAGACCAAAAAAATCCCAACGGATGACACATTTGAAGAAGAGTACGTACCATTGCCTATGGTTGGAGGCAGGTCCTCAGAAGCAGGTCAAGATACATATGAGTTACCTCCCCTGGCATGGTTGAAGACAGTTGAAGAACTCAACGAAACACATTCGGCGAGAGTTGATGCTCAGTTACATGCGATGGCCAATATTGAAGAAGTTATTTTAAAGTCTCTGAATTTTGCTGCTATAGCACCATGTCGACACATAACTAATAGTGAGCTGCGATATAAACCTCACTTTCTATTACTCACCGAATGTAATTTATAGATTGAGAGCATCATTAAGAAGCGCCCAATGCATGCCACCCAATTCGAGCCAGAAAATGTCCCTCCAAAAGCTGAAAAGGATCATATCTATCAACCTACACGGAGGATGGTGTCGAGGGTGTGAATGGAGACCACAGGTGGCTCCTAACTGAACTTCCTATGGCCTCACAATGTGACTACACACAGGGTGTTTGTAGCATACTGTAGGAGCTAAGATGTGCTTTAGTATTGTGAGAAGTGATTAACTATGGACTAATAAATTATCTAAGATCAATCTATTGGGAAATGTTAATCTAGGTGCTAATGGTTTAATCTAAAGTATGACCATAAGGTTGAGTAGCTAGAAATCTGGATAAACAATATTCATATGATGGCGATGCTAGAGTTTCACTAGTAATATGGTCTTTGATAAACTCCTCTACTTCTACTTCTTTATTAGCTTCATTCTCTTTAGGTTGAGTGGTAGTATTGTCTACTGGTGGTGCTAATAAAGTTTCTAAAATGAAAGATGTAGGTATGGTATTTTCTTTGGTAGACTTATTACACACAGATTCATTTGTAGACTTGTTGCTTGTAGACAATAGAAATATAGAATAATAAAAATTACCAATTGACTAATGAATAATTCTAAACTGTTTCTTGATAATGCTAAAGACCTTTTCAGTGATAAAACTGCTATTTTGATTCAGAACTATAATAAATCCTATACAAATATTCTGATGCAAAAGACTAATACAAAAGTAATCTTAAAATATGGTTTCGAAAAGGTAGAAGAAGCAGTGTATAAGCAGCACCAATCTCTCGATCAAAAGCTCGTAAGTAATCATCAATTTGTCCATTCTCATCAATGCTCTAAAAAAGCACATTAGGAAAATATAAGTACATTTTATAAAACGTAAACCACACTTGTTACTTTCAACTCTTAGGATATGTGTGTATGCACATACACTCAATTTGTCATGCATACATGTAACATGCTCATGCATTCTCATTTATGCTAGCTCACTCTCATATATACATGCTAACATGTCATATGCACTCACATATATGCACATGCAATATTCTTACATGTACATCACTTCATACTCATACATACTTTAGCTCTTATATACATGCTCATACACTATCACATACTTCTAATGCACTTACATTCATGCTTACCATGCATTTATGCACATGTAAGCACATGCTCATACACATGCATTCATGCACACATGCATTCATGCACACATGCATGCTCTCATCATTCTTATACATACATGCATCATACCATTCATGCACATGCATATTTACACTCACACATATGCTAACACACATTCATATGTTCATGCTAACATATACTTACATGCATGCTAACATATGCTACACATTCATAAACTCATGTATGCATGTTAACACACATTCTTAAACTTATACACATGCTAGCACACATCCTCTTATGCATACTACCACATATCTATATATCTACATCATGTATATATCATGCATTGCATTTATTATCATGCAATTTTTAATTCTATATTCATGCATATGCTATCACACATTTTTATATATTTGCACATGCATCGGACATCATGCATATAGATGCATACATGCATCTATTATGCATTCTCATATCTTACTCTTGTATTCATGAACCTCAACTACACTCACTCTCATATGCATACATGCGTTTCTCATACACATGCACCTAACTCATATGCATGCACACAAACATTAGCTCTAATATGCATGTACATGCATTATCACTTGCATCTATTATGCATAAGCACTTACATCTTATGCATATATGCATCTTCCTCATGCTTTGAATCTTCTTTATGCACATGTTCATACATTGTCATGCATACATTAATTCTATGTCATACATATGCATGCTCATATATTCATAAATTCATACTTGCATACATTCTCATACATGCATTTCTACTTCACATGCATCTAAATTCTTACATGCACTCATATGCATAAATGCATCTCTCTCTCTCCCTCTCTCTCTTCCTCTCTTTCTCTCTTTCTCTTTTTCTCTCTCTCCCTCTCTCTCTCTCTCTTCCTCTCTCTCTCTCTCTCTCTCTCTCTCTCTCTCTCTCTCTCCTTTCCCCTCCTTCTCTCTCTCTCAACGTGCGATCAGTCGCGTTCAGAACTGCTAGGAGGAACTGCATCTTCCTCTCTTTCTTTGTCTCTCTCTCTCTCTCTCTCTCGTTGTGCAGTGGGCCTGTCAGAATTGACGGGAGGACAAATATCTCTCTCTCTCTCTCTCTCCCCTCTCTTCTACACTCTACATGCCATGGATCTGTTGTCGGGAGGACAAATCTCTCTCTCTCTCTCTCTCTCTCTCTCTCTCTCTCTCTCTCTCTCTCTCGCTCTCCATTTTTGTAGCGTGCCACCACCAGCTTCCCAAGGGGACATCTCTCTCTCTCTCTCTCTCTACCTAAACAGAGTCGACAGAATCACCAGGTTCTCCGCTTCTGTAGCACACCGCCACCAGCTGCCTGAGGGGACATCTCTCTCTCTCTCTCTGCACTCTCTCTACCCTGTGTGTGCATAGCCGCCAGGAGGGGGAGAAGGTAAGCTTTAAGCTTTCTATCTCTCTCTCTCTTAGACATACTTGCAAAAGCACATTAGGAAAAAATAATTCAAACAATATATATATATATATATATATATATATATATATATATATATATATATATATATATATATATATATATATATATATATATATATATATATATATATATATATATATATATATATATATACATAGACACACACACACACATGCACGCCATATCACTCTAGTTAACCTCACTCACATCATGCAAAAAAACCACACGATGCAGATATGCACATGCATACTAAAATTCACACATAGAATTACACTTACACTAACTTTCACTTTAACCCACACACTTAGATATATACGTATAATGCATTTTTGATTTATACTTTAAATGTTAATTAATTATATAATATTTTTATTGAATACATAATCTAAATTATACATTAGATAATTTTTAAGTGTAGGTTAAATATCTATTAATTTATTGACTAACACACATATACACATAGATATATACAAGTACTTAGGATAAAGTATCCTTTTAGGGTTGTATTCTAAGGTGAGTAATCACATAAGTTTAGAATGGGGTACGATGTTTTTGGTGTAATATATATAGGTATACTCATAATAGTAGGCACACACATAGGGTTGAACCCACACATACTCTAGGGTTTCCTGTAATCACATGTAGGACACATAGGGTTGAACCCACACATACTCTAGGGATTCCTATAATCACATGTAGGCAAACACATAGGTTAAACCTCATAACACGTAAATAGACACACTTATCCATATTCATAGACAGATACATAAACACAAATGTGCATGAATACATTTGAGTAGACAAGCATAGGCATACAAGAGTAGGAGCTTATTTAGACACACATAGAGATATACATATTTTCACATCCACATGTAATCACACATGCATAAACACAAGCATAAAGCCACATAAACATCACAACACATTCTTACCCATGCATCCAACATCAATGCACATGCATACATATGGCACATACCCATGCACACACATACACACATAAGCATGGTTAAAATATATTTATTCATAAGGCTTGTTTGTATTCATCTACATAAGACTTCATAAACATAAGAAATTCATATGATGAGATCCCTGATCAATCCAGATCTTCATAGTTTTGCTGCCTGTAGGTACTAAAGAGAGAGGTTAATGAAACTAACAAATCTTATCAAAGATATTTGGAGAATTCAGAGATAACCAATCTTGGAGTAAAATTTTTAATTTCCCTATACTTCAAGTTGAAGAATGAAATCATTCAACAACGGAATTACTACAACAATATCTTGAGATGATGCATACATGGATGCACATGCCCACCCATCTAAAATACAACCCATGTTATGGACCGATCCCTCGAAGACTTTCCTGGAAGGCCTTTGCAATTAAAGTTCAGAACAACCGACAATGTCAAGACTCGATCAACTACCCTTATTTAGTGCCTCCCCAGAATAACACACCTACACTGGGATAAATGATGGCCACCATTCGCCATTGGTTACCCCGCCTGCATTGTATGCCCAACATTGCCATGCAAATGACAAAGAAAATTTTTGATATGATGCAAATGGTCTTCAAGACATTCAAGCATGTCAAGGCTCCAACGGTGAACACACGCAGATTTGAACATGGAAACTTGGATTTAGTGTACAACATGAGCATGACACCATCTCTCAAGGTATGTTATGTGTGGCACTGCCGATTGAAATATATGCCTGCCTGCTACAAGCAAATGTTTGAAGATATGTTCACTACTGGATTCTCGGAGTACCACTCAGAAGTCTTTATTAGCAGACCCACTCAACTGCTCCATTTGTTCGCATGCGAATGAGTGATGTACTCCAAGCATTATCAGATGCCACTTCCTGACGAACCCCAACCCATCAATTGGGAGAAGTTAGAAAAAGATCTTATCAGGGGCATTTGAATAATGGAACACACCCTTGCGACATACCTCCTCAATAAATACATTACCCATGCATGATCAGGTTCTATCAGGGATGACATAAATGAAGAGGGGGGGAGTGTTCACGACACAGGACAAAGTACATGATCTCATCACAGACGCAAAGGAAACATATAGGTCATTTCATAAACCAAAAAGTGTTTTTTATCACTGAAATAATGTAGTATATGTACATACATCCGATTACCGCATGTATGACTCCATTTTGTGCAAGTTGAGGAGTCCTCAAGCTTGAGGAGTCTAAGTAGGTAGCTCATACCAATTTTCATAATTTTTGGATGTTGTTAGGTACCTCAAATTAGATGTAGAACCTATTTTTTAACTATGCCGATCACTAGATGTGAAACTGGTCAAAACTAAGCAAAAACTATAAATAGAGCTATAGAGCTCATTTTGAGGACTTTTTGAACTTTTGAAACTAGTAACTATTGGGCTAGTAGAGCTATTGTAATTATTTTGTGATGAATATGAGTTCTTTTCTTGCCTTCCATTGATCTCCATCACCACTTTCCTTGTGTGTGTAAGCATTTTCATTTGTCACCATCACCTTTGCGCACTTCACTTGCTCTCGATCTTCATATTGGCCTACCCTCTCGGCGGATTGACAATTATGAGGTGGAACTCCTCACGTTGGTACTCACCATTGTACTAGAGTGACAATTTTTTATAAAGAGATAGATGAACACTTCCTCGCAAAGATTCATCTCAATTCGATTGAAAATATATGCCTTGCTGCAAAATATTTATCGGATAATTTTTTGACCATTTAGGTACATTTAGTTTTGCATATAGTAGATGAGGTTGCAATTGCAGGAATCATGTATAGAAGATGGATATTCTTTTTAGAGCATTTCATGAAGTCATTAAACGTGTTTGTGCATCAAAAAGCTCGACCTAAAGGAAGTATGATAGAAGGTTGGTTGGTACAAGAGGCATTAGTATTAATGACAAAATTCCTATCAATGTTAGATTCAAAAATGCTAGATTTATGGTTTGAAGTAGAAGATCCAAAAGTATCTAGAGAAGAGGCACAAGGTATAGACATCGAAAGAAAAATGGATGTAGGATTATGATAAAAAAATAATGAAATTTATTTTGTTAGATGCAAGCCCAATGCAAAAATTATTTGATCTATATTAAGAAGAGAAAAAACAACATAAGAAATATTGAATTATTTTTTCATGTGATGAAAGAACAATAATGTAGCCTTATCCGAATCACTTAGCTATATTACCTGATTTTCCAACCAATGAATTGCTTCAAGCAACCATTTCGAAAGCTTGTATATTAGGTCAAGTCATATATGAGGATGAAGATGAGCTATTTTTGGGATGCGATTGGACGTATCATAGGTCCAATGCATTATGGTCACATGGAGAACATTTTTGAGGTGACCATATCGATAAAGGTCATACCACTATCGATTGTGGTGTACTTCTGTGCTTCATACAAACAAGCAAAGCAAATGCATGAGATACAAACGATAAAACCTCAATTTAGAGCATTGTGATATGATATGAAAGAACCTGCTCTTGAAGAAGCACACGAGCATACTCAAGCATCCCAGGAAGAGGATAGTGGAGCAGATGATGATACAGATTTAATATCTGTGGAGAACAGTAATAGATATATAGATATATAGATCTGTGGATATATGTGGATATAGATCAAGAAGGAGAGAGATATTTATATGCTGATATGTTTACGTGATGTAATCTATGGGTCGATGATACACACATCCAACTCTTCTATTTCTTAGATTATTTCACCTACAAGATGGACCACAGTCATTGCAAAAGCATTCCATGGTATCACAACTATTTTTGGGTTTATGCAGGTTCATGTTGTATAGACATGTGCATACACAAGCTGCACAAGCCTCTAGGGTTTGAAATCAGCAATTTCAGATGTTTTTTAGTATTGAAAACTATTGCAATGTCCACATCAATTGCCATAGCAACAAAATTTACCATTTTTAAATTGAAAACTGATCGTTTTAATATTTTGTTTTCTTATGGATTTACATACCAGTACCGTGACCCCTATACTGATGAGAAAATCCAAAAACTTCAGACCTATACTTAGACGTACACAACCATGAGTATCTCGATGAAATTTTGTAAATATCAACGCATATTTAGACATGTATTGCGATGGTTTTGTAGACCGACATATCCATAGCGACAAATATTTTGCTGTGAATCATGACAATTGAAGTCGAAATACACGTAAGTCCTTGATTCTGTTGTAGTTTCTAAGTGTTGCTTGCACTTAGAGTGAATATTGAATATTCTAGGTCGTGATATGAATGTATACATGATCATGGTCCTATGTTTCACTAAAAATTTTTAACCCGAATTTTATGTATACATTACTATGTTTCATGTACACATTCCTATCTTGCCATCGGGGTGGAAAAAGAATCTATTTAAACTTCAAATGGAACTTCCAAACTTATTTCTTTTGGATTTTTTTTTTTAAATATAAAGGAAGTTCGGAATTAGCCTACTCTCCCAGACTTGTATTAAATGAAAGGAAAAGAAAAGTACAAGTGAAGGGGATTAGTGCCCATGGGACCCCCAAGTCCCACAGAGCAGGGGTAGACCTTACAGAGTTTAGAGGGCATTACAAAGAAGGTTAATCACCCTCTCATCACCTTCATGCAGGGCCCACTTGGGTTAAAGATTTTTGTTGATCAAAAGGAGCACTTTATGGTGCCTGAAGGGGGGAGATTTCTTACAATTGGTGATTCTTTAGAACAACGATTTTTCAATCGACCACTCTTTGGGGGATTTGCTAAAGTTATAAGCACATCTTTCCCACTAGATCTTCTAGAGGACCTCCCCTCTAATAGCATTCGAAAGAGTTATCGAGCAGCCAATTGCTTCTCCCAATAGAGCTTGTTTCCAGTTGATATGCTTCTGAAGTATAATTTTCTTTCCGACTATCTGCCAGAGCCTGTTGGAGTTGGGACAATTGAAGAAGTTGTGAACAACATCTTCAATGGACCAGGAACAATGCTTGCACCAAGGAGACTCCCCATAAATTTTGTTAGCCTTTAGCTTGGTCCATATTCCCTGATGAAGGATTCACCATAAGAGGACATACTTTTTGACTTCTATGAGAGCATTAGGGGAAAAAATGAACCTTGCATGGGCCTTGTAAGGATCCCTAATTTTTAGGGATTAAGCTTGATTTTGTTCTTGTTTAAGGGGACAAAGTGCATTTAATAGGGCACTTTTTAGTAGGCTGGAGTAGGCTTTTTTTTAGGCTTTACTAGGCCTCTCTCTTTATTCTTTTAGCAAGAGAATCTACTTTCCACATCATCAAACTCGTGCATGTATTTGAATAAAAAATGATTTTTTTTTTAAAAGTCTCATTTTCAATGTATATTAACTCAAAAGGGCCTATTTTTTATTATATATGTCAAAAGTCACTTTTTTGGGCCCATTTTTTAAAGTTTCTTTTGGAGAAAGTATAATTTTCAAACTCTCTCCAAAAGTAAGTGCCACATCATCAAATCCGTGACTATGCTTCCCCCAAAAAATGACTTTTTTCAATTTTCATCATTTTCATCCATACACAATGGAAAAATACACTTTAACCCATACATATACAAGAAAACACATTTTTTGAGCAAAACATATGCTTTAGAGTCCCTTCCAACCAGCTTTCCATTTTTGTTTTTGATATTGTTGGTCATTAGCAAAGATGGTGTTGACATGTATCACAAACTTCACAGTAGAACATCCTCATGCTCCTGCATCAGCAAGTATCCATGTTCGTGTGCGTAGAGAGTTTGCTCCAAATACACAATGCAACAATGATGCCAAGTCTCAAAATGAATGTCGTGCAGCTGGAGAAAAAAGTATTGATCTTTGGACTCATGGTTCACTATATCCTCTTGATCCAATATCTTCTTACCAACTAATATTCCATAACCTCTCAACTTTACTTCCGTTCATTGGTGTGGGTGAAGCTAGACTATTAGGTTACTACAAGTGATTATCTACACATTCGCATGCTATTGCTAAGTATTGGTTCCAACAATATCAACTCCATCATATGAGGGTGGTCACTTTAGAAAGCACAATCATATCTTTAGAAAAACAACTTGTAGATTTTGAACAAGATATGGAAGCAAAAGAAAGCACAATTTCAAAGATAAATGCCAATCCCTAGCAGCTGAAAGAGACTCCACTTGGTATGAGATATAGGAAAAGAGAATTGTCAACCTTTCAAGCTCTTTCAGTAGGTGGCGGAGCACGCAAACGATGTATATATGCAACAAGGTGAGTGTTTGTTTTACCTTTATATGTTTTAATGAAGATTTGTAATGGAATCTTTCATTATGTAGGTCATTTATTCAAGACATAACTACTTCATCAACAACACAAGACCAATTCAAGCTGATGAATAGCTGTATAAATAGTAAAGAAATCACTTCTGCTATAGACACACCCATAGGAAAGTGTATTAGAGTTTTTGTTGAAGCTAAGTTTTCAGAGAAGTTAAAAAACCTTATCAAAGTGCAAGATGTGCAGGCAATATATGATGAAGCGGGCATCAGTAGAAATGGGTATACCGCAATGTACACCCTTCTGAGGCAAGCCTTACAAGCACAAGGTATTTCTCAAAGTATATTTCCATGCCCATATAAAGTTTCTATCAAAAAAAAAAACTTCAAATGAGGATGTGACCCCTACTATTGGACAATATTTATTCATAGAAGACACTATGCTTGCCTTTGTTTATCATCCAAATATTCCTAAGAAGCAATCAAAGATCCTATCTACACAAGGATTTACTTACACTAAATTCAACAATATATTTGTGGATCTTCAAAAGCTTAAAAAAGCAATGTTTCGCTTTTATAGTTCAACAATCAAAGGTATCCCTACTACATTTTATTTGGTGTTGAAGTTTTATTGCATTTAAGTGTCATATTAAGATAATGTTTTCTCTTTTGTGCAGACTATAATGTTAAGTTAAAGTTCATACTAAAGCTTGATGAGTGCCAAATCATAAAGGGTCAGTGATTGGAAAGGTTGAGTGTGATGCTAATGAATGAAGTTATGGACCATGCAATGAGTGATGAAACTTTAGGATCCACTTCCCATTTTACTTACAGTGTGCAATCGGAGAGAGATATCTGTTGGTTAGGTGCTATAGAAGCTCCCAAAGAAACAAACAATGTTGTTTCGTGGATTTTTAATAGGACTCCATGGATTATAGAAGTGATCTCTTCTGAAATAAATAGACAAAAGCTTTCTATAGATGATATAGGTGATTTTGAGGTAGAATGGCATTTGGGTGCAGACCTTAAGAGTATAAAATGCATGTTAGGTTGTAAACAAGGAGCATCTTCTCTCTATCCTTGCCCATATTGTACACAAGGTTACAAAGGATCTAAGAGACGGTCTAAACCTGCAAGGGCATTGATGAGAGTTGATGACTTTGAAGAAATTTATGAAACAGAGTCATTGAATTGCAGGGAATGGGAGATATCACTTTTGAGGTGTCCAATGTTACAAGAACCAACTCGTGATAAAATATGCAATGATTGAAACCCCATTATTCCATTTCCATTAGTCAATGTTCACTTTTGTACTTTGCATGCATTCTGTTGATATATTTAGGTAGTGATGTGTGTGAACACTCTAGGACCGCCGGGGCACTTTTTTCCCTCTTTAGGAGGTTTTTTTCCCCCGGCTTGTATATACGCCTATTGCCCTAATGGGCTACTTATCTTTGTACATTGTCTAGTAATACATTCAGTCTTGTGTGTTTTGCTCCAAGCTTCTTCTTCTTCATTGTGCTATTCGCGTGCTTCCGCAGACATCTAACTCCAACAATTGGTATCAGAGCAGGTCGTTGCTTCTTCTAGGGCGCTGTCGACACTCCTCCGTTTGCAGTGTCAGATTCGCACAGAATTTGGTGAGCATACTCAGGGTGTTTCCGAGATCAAAACAGCTTCGCTATGTGGTGCCGAAATCGCGATCTGAGCTCATTTCGGCCTCCGAACACACTATCGCAGTGCTTGTGCAGGCTATTTCGTCCTTTTGTGCCAAAGGTATATACCAGTTTCTGTTCGCCAGTTTAAGCGTCTCGAAGTCTGCTATAGGTCTAGCAGAACTCGTCTGGGTAGTTCTGTTCAACGTTTTGAGATACAGTCAATTTTCTGCATCAAGGTATTTTAGTCACCGGCCATGGCTGAAAGCAGTGATGTATTCCGTATGTTGGCTGTTGAGGATAAGTTGGATGGTACCAACTACCCATTATGGGCTTATATGATGCGACATGTACTGGTTGCAAAAGGATTGTGGAACATTGTGCAGGGTGTTGAAAGACGTCCTGTTACACCTGTAACGACAGGTACTGCAAATACAGGTGTTGGAGCTGATGAAGATGGTGTCGAAGATGATATTCCGCAGATTCCTGTTCGTGCTGCTGTTTCTGTTGCACCTACTGCAGAGCAGATTCGTTGGGATGGCAGAGATGCCCAGGCACATGCATTGATAGCTTTGTCTGTCAAACGTGCCATTATTCCTCACATTCGCTCTTGCAGAACAGCAAAGGATGCTTGGGATACACTTACCACTTTGTACCAGGCTAGGAATGAGGCTCGTGTTGCTTACCTCCGAAAACAGTTGGAGAGTGAGCACATGAATGAAGGTGATTCGATGGACAGTTTTCTTACAAAGATCAAAGACCTGAAGGAACAATTGATTTCTGCTGATGAGGTTATACCAGATACCTCACTTGTGCAGACCGTTCTGAATGGCCTTCCTGATTCATATCAGAGTTTTGCCTCTACTCCTCGATTGATGATGAAAGGCAATCCGAATGCCTTGTCATTTGAGGAATTAGTCTCTGTTCTGTTGCAGGAAGATCACTCCAGGCAGAACAGGTCCATTATGCGTGTTGCAGATCAAGCTTTCCTGGCTAGTCAGAAGGGCAAAGGAAAATGGAGCTCTTCTACTAGTAAGCAGAAATCTGCAAATGCTGCACAATCGAAGAACCAGGATAAAGATGAGAAGAAATCAGAAAAGCAGAAATTGTTCTGCAAGTACTGTAAAGGAAATGATCATATTATAAAGAACTGTCCGAAACTGGCTGCTATAAGAGGCAAAGAAGAAAGAGGCTGGAATGGTTGTTGCAGAGGCCTCTACACCAAAAACAGAGTCTGCAAATCTTGTGCAGGAAGAAGAATGGGCATTTACTACTGTCTGCAGTTTTGACCCATCTTCTCATGATCAGTGCATGTCTGCAGTAGACTCAGATGTTTGGTACTTTGACAGTGGGGCGACCAAACATATTACCTCGTAGCGCAGTTTCTTCACTTCACTCGAGCCTGCCCCTACAGGGAATACTGTCACATGCGCCAATAACTCCTCTTATCCTGTTATGGGAGTTCGTAAGATCATTCTGACTACTGCTGATGTTAGTTCTTTCACTTTGTCAGATGCTTTATTTGTGCCAGGGATCAAAAAGAACCTGTTATCAGTTTCTGCATTAGCCAAGATTGGCTTGGTTGTGAAATTCGTTGATGACAGGTGTACAGTCCATGATCTCTCAAATGGCGATGTGATTATTGCTTCTGGCATTTTATGTCGTGGGCTGTATAAGCTCATAGACTATGAAAGATCTGTGAATGATTCGGCATGTGCAGTTCATGATTCTCAGGCTATGTCAGATGCAAAGCTTTGGCATGCACGCTTTGGTCATCTGAATTTTGCTAGTTTGTTACGCCTGCAGAAATCTGAAATGGTGTCCTCTTTGCCCAAACTTGAGGCACCTGGAAAACATGTTTGTGAAGGCTGTATTTTGGGCAAAATGCAGCGTTCTTCCTTTCCAAAAGATGGTTCAGTTCAGGCTATGTAGAAATTGCAGCTTGTACATAGTGATGTCTGTGGTCCTATGCAGACACCCTCTTTTGGAAATTACCTTTACTTCGTGACTTTCATTGATGATTTTTCCAGGCATGCATGGGTATATCCACTCAAAGCAAAGTCCGAAGTGTTCATGTGCTTCAAACAGTTTTTGGTTTTGGCTGAAAATCTGTCAGCATGTAAAATGGGCACCATCCGTTCTGATCGAGGGGGGGCATATATGTCTTCAGATTTTAATGCATTTCTGGCTGAACGTGGGATAAAACACCAGTGTACAGTGCCGTATACACCTCAACAGAATGGAGTTGCTGAACGAAAGAACACGTCACTCATGGAGATGGCGAGGTGCATGGTCAAAAGTCAGGCTTTACCACATAGTTTCTGGCTTGAGGCTGTCATGTGTGCAGCATATGTATTGAATAGGTGTCCCACCAAAGCGTTGCAGTCTATCACTCCATATGAGGCTTGGCATGACCGCAAGCCATCTGTTGCTCATCTGCGTGTTTTTGGTTGTTTGGCATATGCATTAGTGCCTGAACAACATCGCAGAAAATTGGATGATAAGGCAGTAAAATGTATTTTTGTTGGGTACAGTTCTGAAAGTAAAGGCTATCGTCTGTATCATCCACATATTAAACGCATTCTGGTTAGCCGTGATGTTGTCTTTGTGGAAGATGCTATTCAGCCATTGCTTTCATGTACTAAGGAGACATCTGTTAGCTCCAAAGACATGTATGATACTTTGATGCCTCTTTTTACAGGGGGACAGGCTAGCGCTCGTCCTAATGAGGCAAATTCTCAGCCTTTGCAGGTTTCATATGATGATGCAGACCATTCCATTTCTGATGCAGATTTACATGATGCACTTGTTGATGAGAGAGCTGATATTGAACAGGCAAAAACTATGCCAAAATGGCTGGTGCAGACTTTGCGTGACAGCAAATTAGATGCACCTTTGTCATATCGTACTCGTTCAGGCTCTCATAGTACCTCCTTTGCATCAGATTGCTATGCTATGGCTGCATCTAGTCTCTGTGATGAGAATGAGCCTGTTTCTTTTGATGAAGCACAAAATTCAGAAAATTGGATGGCTGCTATGCAATCTGAATATGATGCTATAATGAAGAATGGTACATGGTCTTTATGTGACTTGCCTCCTGGCAAGAAGGCCATTGGCACTAAGTGGGTATACAAGCTGAAGCGCAAACCTGATGGTACAGTTGTCAGGTATAAGGCTATGCTTGTTGCAAAAGGTTATGCGCAGGAAAGAGGCATTGATTTTGATGAGACCTTTGCACCTACATGCCGTATGACTACTGTTCGGAGCATTTGTGCACTTGCAGCCCATCATGGTTGGAATGTACATTAGTTGGACATTAAAACAACATTTCTGAATGGTGACTTGCATGAAGAAGTGTATGTTTTTCAGCCCCGTGGCTTTGTGCAGAAAGGGCATAAAAACCAGGTGTGCAGGTTAAAGAAGGCGTTATATGGTTTAAAGCAAGCACCACGTGCTTGGTATGAGAAAATACATGCCTATCTGATTGCACATGGTTTTGAGAACAGTCCAACTGAAAGCACCTTATATGTTAAGCATGCTAATGATGTGCTTTTGATCATTGTTGTCTATGTAGACGACATGCTGCTCACTGGTCCTCTTGAGAAGCATATAGCCGATTTCAAGGCTGATTTGCATGCCTCATTTGAGATGTCTGATTTGGGGCATTTGCATCACTATTTGGGCATTCAGTTTATGCAAGTTGATGGTGGAATGGCTTTGTGTCAAACGAAATATATTGACACATTATTGCAGCGTCTTGGCCTTGAAGACTGTAAGCCTATTGCCACTCCTATGGAGACAGGTTTACGATTGAGTCTTCATGATGCTGGAGATGCATTTGATGCTGTTCTCTATCAGCAGGCTGTTGGATGCTTGATTTACTTATGCATTACTCGGCAAGATATTTAGTTTGCTGTCTCACAGATGAGCAGGTTTCTGCATTGCCCAGGAGTCACGCATTGGAAAGCGGTTAAGCGCATCTTTCGCTACTTGAGTGGTACTCGGCTACTTGGGTTGTTTTATCCCAAGGGGGGATCACTACCGCCAGATTTGCATGCTTTTTCTGACTCAGATTGGGCTGGTTGCTATGACACTCGTGTGTCCACCAGTGGTTTTTGCTTCATGCTTGGTAGCTCATGTATATCTTGGTTGAGCAAGAAGCAGCCTACTGTGGCCACTTCGAGTTGTGAGGCTGAGTATAGGGCAGCTTTCACAGCGACTGTTGAGTGTGTGTGGCTCAGACGCCTTATGGATGATTTGGGTGTTGGCGAGTCTTCTGCCACCACCATCTTCACTGACAGTCAGAGCGCATTGGTAGTTGCGAGGAACCCTGTGTTCCATGGTCGCACTAAGCACATTGAGGTGCATTATCACTATGTCAGGGAGAGGTTCTCTGCTGGGGAGATCAGCTTGGCATATGTGCCCACGCAGGAGAACATTGCAGACCTTTTCATGAAGGCTCTGCCTAGGTAGAAGTTTGAAGCTTTCCGCAAAGTTTGGGCTTACTTCCTTTTGTGGAGTGATTTCCACATAGCTCGGCACTTCCTTATACATGAGTGCTATCTCCTTGTTCACCGCATCACTCCCAGGGGGGATTTGTTGATATATTTAGGTAGTGATGTGTGTGAACACTCTAGGACCGCCGGGGCACTTTTTTCCCTCTTTAGGAGGTTTTTTTCCCCCGGCTTGTATATATGCCTATTGCCCTAATGGGCTACTTATCTTTGTACATTCTCTAGTAATACATTCAGTCTTGTGTGTTGTGCTCCAAGCTTCTTCTTCTTCCTTGTGCTGTTCGCGTGCTTCCGTAGACGTCTAACTCCAACACATTCATGGGGATCTTTGATAGGCTTTTGAAGTTCCATGTTGAATATGCATTTGCAATGAAACCACTAGAGAGGTCTACAATAGCAATCCAAAAAATAGAAGATCTTTTGAATTCTATTGGTTGTCACGGTGGCCATGTATCTTTAGTTGTTAAGAAATATGGTGAATCTCAAGAGATTTTACAATGAGTTTCAATGACTCGGAAGAAGGCAAGACGTTTCTTTAAAAGAGGTGTGAATAGTCAAGATGATGGGAAATGGGAGCTTTGGAAGGACCTTTGTTCAATTACGACAGACAATGATAGTTAGGTTGATCTCATTAATAAGCAAAAGAAGGTTTGGTCATCATTAGATCAATTGTTACATTTGATGGATTTGGTTTCCACTAATGCTTCACAACGAGAATTATTCCAAATGACTTTGAAGGAGTTTACATAGTCATTCATCTTATCTTGGGGAGAAAGCAACATTACACATTACATAGTAAGTTTTTCTTACTTTTTTTATTTGGTCTTAAATACCATGTGTACATCTTATTGAGTAGATCATAACATATTCTTTTTGCACATGGAGAATATTTTTTGAATCGATATGGATCACTGGACATTTTTAGTCCACAAGGAATGGAGAAGTCACATTACAGGGATAGAGGTGTTTACTTTAAGAACACTCGTCATGGGGGTGGTCTACTAAAATCAAACTATTTAGAAGAAATGTTCAACTGGTTTTTTCGTGCGACATTCGCTAGAAAATATGTAATGGAACGAGCATGTGAGTCATGAATAGCAAAGATTACAAGAAAGAGAGAAGAAAGTGTTAACGAGCCATCATGGACCCATGATCATATCCCCGTGAACCATCGAGTAACACAAGGAGGCAATACACTCCACGCAAGACAAGGACAAAGACCAACCGATGAAGAAAGAGAGCAAAGTCAAGCAGAGCAAGTAAATGATGAGGCAGGACCATCTAGGCGTGCTCCAAGAAGAAGAAGAACTATCAACCGTGTCGTAGACCACAACCCAACATCCCGCCAAATGCAAGATCACCGCAAAGGCGCAGAAAGCAAATAAGAGCCTTTGTAGAGATTCGACATTATCAAAAGTCTATGGAGCTTCTTATTCCACGAAGGTCATTTGCAAGAGTTGTGAAGTAAGAGATCCAAAGCTATTGCGCTGGACTTCGTATCCATGGGATAACCATTGAAGCCCTCCAAGAAGCTGTAGAGGTGTATCTTATCTCAATGTTGGAGGACTCTAACCTGTGTGCCATCCATGCAAACAGAGTGACAATACAACCTAAAAATATGTAGCTAGCTAGAAGAATTAGAGGGAATAACCCTTAACATTTGTACTCTCTTTTTTGGAGAACTTTTTGTATATCCCAAATGATGAATATAATCATTTTCTTATTATATTTTCTCTCCCAAGTATTTATCTCTTAGTGTACATGTTTTGAAGTCTATTTCTCCTATGTATCTAAAAGTGTCTTTTTCTAGTAGTTCTTTAAAGTGTTTTGTATAGTTTAATCAGTCTTTTTGCAGTATTTCTTGTAAGTGTTGTTGCCCAAAATGCATGCAATGGCCTAGGAATGCAAAAAAAAGGTCTTCCACAGAAATGCGGGGATGGGCTCTGCAAAATTTTTGCAGTGCCCATCCCCGCGCTTTTGTGGCAGGCCTTTTTTTTGCATTTCTAAGCCATGAAACCATATGCCATGCACATTGGAGCATATGATTGGCCTTAGATAGCATGCAATTCATGTAAACCCTCTCACCAATAGATAAACAATGTTGATGAACATCCAAATGTACTTATAAATTGTTGCATGCTTATATGCACCCAGAGGAGTCTAGATATTCTCTAATCATTCCACATAAGAAGAGTCTTCCACACTTCCCCAAGTTTAGGTTGTAATTGAGGGACATAGACTTCCAATATAGGGCAACTAGTGCATGCAATGGCCTAGGAATGCAAAAAAAAGCCCTGCCACAGAAACACGGGGATGGGCCCTGCAAAACTTTTGCAGTGCGTATCTTGGCGTTTCTATGGAAGGCCTTTTTTTTGCATTCCTAAGCCATTGCATGCATTTTGGGCAACAAAATTTACAAGAAATAATGGAAAAAGACTGTGCAAAAGCTATGAGATTGTCAAAAACATAAAGACACAATAGATTGAATGCACATGGAAATTGATTAAACAATAATTGGTTTTAGAAAATTTTTACAATTGGCTCTTGGCCTTGAGCCTCTCCACTACATTCTTTCTTCTCTGAAAAGACAGTGGCAATTGGTAAGTCAAAACTGATTGGGATATTAACTTAGGGTCTGCCAAGCCAAGACCTAAAGCTATTCCTATTTCACCTAATATTTTTCCTCTAAAGTTAACTCCTAGGGTAGTAAAGGCAAAGGACTTCCTAACCAGAAATATAAAATTGGTCCCTTGCATTATTGTAGATAGGCACAAAAGTTTGCTCAAGGCCTTCAGACACCAAGTCATGAAGTGTCCTTGAGGGGAAAAGTCCTTGTGGATTATGAAAAAATCTTCCTTTGGCAATTTACCAATGTAATGTGCCAAGGAAGAGCCATTGCCACGGGTGTTGGAGTTAGACGTCTGCGAAAGCACGCGAACAACACAAGGAAGAAGAAGAAGCTTGGAGCACAAACACACACTACTGAATGTATTACTAGAGAATGTACAAAGATAAGTAGCCCATTAGGGCAATAGGCGTATATACAAGCCGGGGGAAAAAACCTCCTAAAGAGGGAAAAAAGTGCCCCGGCGATCCTAGTGTGATCACACACATCACTACCTAAATATATCAACAAATCCCCCCTGGGAGTGATGCGGTGAACAAGGAGCTGGCACTCATGTATAAGGAAGTGCCAAGCTATGTGGAAATCACTCCACAAAAGGAAGTAAGCCCAAAGCTTTGCGGAAAGCTTCAAACTTCTCCCTAGGCAGAGCCTTCGTGAAAAGGTCTGCAATGTTCTCCTGTGTGGGCACATATGCCAAGCTGATCTCCCCAGCAAAGAACCTCTCCCTGACATAGTGATAATGCACCTCAATGTGCTTAGTGCGAGCATGGAACACAGGGTTCCTCGCAACTGCCAATGCGCTCTGACTGTCAGTGAAGATGGTGGTGGCAGAAGACTGACCAACACCCAAATCAGCCATAAGGCGTCTGAGCCACACACACTCAACAGTCACTGTGAAAGCTACCCTATACTCAGCCTCACAACTGGAAGTGGCCACAATAGGCTGCTTCTTGCTCAACCAAGATATACATGAGCTACCAAGCATGAAGCAAAAACCACTGGTGGAAACAGAAGTGTCATAGCAACCATCCCAATCTGAGTCAGAAAAAGCATGCAAATCTGGCGGTAGTGATCCCCCCTTGGGATAAAACAACCCAAGTAGCCGAGTACCACTCAAGTAGCGAAAGATGCGCTTAACCACCTTCCAATGCGTGACTCCTGGGCAATGCATAAACCTGCTCATTTGTGAGACAACAAACTGAATATCTGGCCGAGTAATGCATAAGTAAATCAAGCATCCAAAAGCTTGCTGATAGAGAACAACATCAAATGCATCTCCAACATCATGAAGACTCAATCGTAAACCTGTCTCCATAGGAGTGGCAATAGGCTTACAGTCTTCAAGGCCAAAACGCTGCAATAATGTGTCAATATATTTCGTTTGACACAAAGCCATTCCACCATCAACTTGCATAAACTGAATGCCCAAATAGTGATGCAAATGCCCCAAATCAGACATCTCAAATGAGGCATGCAAATCAGCCTTAAAATCAGCAATATGCTTCTCAATAGGACCTGTGAGAAGCATGTCGTCAACATAGACAACAATGATTAGAAGCACATCATTAGCACGGTTAACATATAAGGTGCGTTCAGTTGGACTGTTCTCAAAACCATGTGCAATCAGATAGGCATGTATCTTCTCATACCAAGCACGTGGTGCTTGCTTTAAACCATATAACACCTTCTTTAACCTGCACACCTGGTTTTCATGCCCTTTCTGCACAAAGCCACGGGGTTAAAAAACATACACTTCTTCATGCAAGTCACCACTCAGAAATGCTGTTTTAATGTCCAACTGATGTACATTCCAACCATGATGGGTTGCAAGTGCACAAATGCTCCGAACAGTAGTCATACGGCATGTAGGTGCAAAGGTCTCATCAAAATCAATGCCTCTTTCTTGTGCATAACCCTTTGCAACAAGCCTAGCCTTATACCTGTCGACTGTACCATCAGGTTTACGCTTCAACTTGTATACCCACTTAGTGCCAATGGCCTTCTTGCCAGGAGGCAAGTCACATAAAGACCATGTACCATTCTTCATTATAGCATCATATTCAGATTGCATAGAAGCCATCCAATTTTCTGAATTCTGTGCTTCATCAAAAGAAACAAGCTCCTTCTCATCACAGAGACTAGACAGAGCCATAACATAGCAATCTGATGCAAAGGAGGCACTATGAGAGCCTGAACGAGTATGATATGACAAAGGATCATCTCATTTGCTATCACGCAAAGTCTGCACCAACCATTTTGGCATAGTTTTTGCCTGCTCAATATCAGCTCTCTCATCAACAAGTGCATCATGTAAATCTGCATCAGAAATGGAATGATCTTCATCATCATATGAAACCTGCAAAGGCTGAGAAGTTGCCTCATTAGGACCAACACTAGACTGTCCACCTATAAAAAGAGGCATCAAAGTATCATACATGTCTTTGGAGCTAATAGATGTCTCCTTAGTACATGAAAGCAATGGCTGAATAGCATCTTCCACAAAGACAACATCACGGCTAACCAGAATGCATTTAGTCTGTGGATGATACAAACGATAGCCTTTACTTTCAGAACTGTACCCAACAAAAATACATTTTACTGCCTTATCATCCAATTTTCTGCGATGTTGTTGAGGCACTAGTGCATATGCCAAACAACCAAAAACAGGAAGATGAGCAACAGATGGATTGCGGTCATGCCAAGCCTCATATGGAGTGATAGACTGCAACGCTTTAGTGGGACACCTGTTCAGTACATATGCTGCACACATGACAGCCTCAAGCAAGAAACTATGAGGTAAAGCCTGACTCTTGACCATATACCTCGCCATCTTTATGAGTGACCTCTTCTTTCGTTCAGCAACTCCATTCTATTGAGGTGTATACGGCACTGTACACTGGTGTTTTATCCCACGTTCAGCCAGAAATGCATTAAAATCAGAAGACATATATTCCCCCCCTCGATCAGAACGGAGGGTGCCCATTTTACATGCTGACAAATTTTCAGCCAAAACCAAAAACTGTTTGAAGCACATGAACACTTCGGACTTTGCTTTGGGTGGATATAACCATGCATGCCTGGAAAAATCATCAATGAAAGTCACGAAGTAAAGGTAATTTCCAAAAGAAGGTGTCTGCACAGGACCACAGACATCACTATGTATAAGCTGCAATTTCTGAGTAGCCCGAACTGAAGCATCTTTTGGAAAGGATGAACGCTGCATTTTGCCCAAAATATAGCCTTCACAAACATGTTTTCCAGGTGCCTCAAGTTTGGGCAATGAGGACACCATTTCAGATTTCTACAGGTGTAGCAAACTAGCAAAATTCAGATGACCAAAGCGTGCATGCCAAAGCTTTGCATCTGACATAGCCTGAGAATCATTTACTGCACATGCCAAATCATTTACAGATCTTTCATAGTCTCTGAGCTTATACAACCCACGACATAAAATGCCAGAAGCAATAATCACATCGCCATTTGATAGATCATGAACTGTACACCTGTCATCAACAAAATTCACAACCAAGCCAATCTTGGCTAATGCAGAAACTGATAACATGTTCTTTTTGATCCCTGGCACAAATAGAGCATCTGACAAAGTGAAAGAACTACCATCAGCAGTAGTCAAAATGATCTTACCAACTCCCATAACAGGATAAGAGGAGTTGTTGGTGCATGTAACAGTATTCCCTGTAGGGGCAGGCTCGAGTGAAGAGAAGAAACTGCGCTGCGAGGTAATATGTTTGGTCGCCCCACTGTCAAAATACCAAACATCTGAGTCTACTGCAGACATGCACTGCTCATGAGAAGATGGGTCAAAACTGCAGACAGTAGTAAACTCCCATTCTTCTTCCTGCACAAGATTTGCAGACTCAGTTTTTGGTGTAGAGGCCTCTGCAACAACCATTCCAGCCTCTTTCTTCTTTGCCTCTTTAGCAGCCAGTTTTGGACAGTTCTTTATGATATGATCATTCCCTTTACATTACTTACAAAACAATTTCTGCTTTTCTGATTTCTTCTCATCTTTATCTTCCTTCTTTGAATATGCAGAATTAGCAGATTTCTGGTTACTAGTTGAAGAGCTCCATTTTCCTTTGACCTTCTGACTAGCCAGGAAAGCTTGATCTGCAACTCGCATAATGGACCTATTTTGCCTGGACTGATCTTCCTGCAACAGAACAGAGACTAACTCCTCAAATGATAAGGCATTTGGATTGCCTTTCATCATCAACCAAAGAGTAGAAGTAAAACTTTGATATGAATCAGGAAGACCATTCAGAACGGTCTGCACAAGTGAGCTATCTGGTATAACCTCATCAGCAGAAATCAACGATTCCTTCAAGTCTTTGATCTTCATTAGGAAACTGTCCATAGAATCACCTTCATTCATGTGCTCACTCTCCAACTGTTTTCTTAGGTAAGCAACACGAGCCTCATTCCTAGCTTGGTACGATGTTGTAAGTGTATCCCAAGCATCCTTAGCTATTCTGCAAGAGCGAATATGAGGAATAATGGCACGTTTGATAGACAAGGCTATCAATGCATGTGCCTGGGCATCTCTGCCATCCCAACGAATCTGCTCTATAGTAGGTGCAACAGAAGCAGCAGCACGAACAGGAATCTGCACAATATCATCTTCGACACCATCTTCATCAGCTCTAGCACCTGTATTTGTAGTACCTGTAGTTGCAGGTGTAACATGACGTCTTTCAACACCCTGCACAATGTTCCACAGTCCTTTTGCAACCAATACATGTTGCACGGTGACTAAAATACCTTGATGCAGAAAATTGACTGTATCTCAAAAAGTTGAACAGAATTGCCTAGATGAGTTATGCTAAACCTATAGAAGACTTCGAGACGCTTATACTGGCGAACAGAAACATGTATATACCTTTGGCACACAAAGACGAAATAGCCTGCACAAGCACTGCGATAGTGCGCTCGGAGGTCGAAACGAGCTCAGATCGCAATTTTGACACCACACAGCAAAGCTGTTTTGATCTCGGAAACACCCTGAGTATGATCACCAAAATTCATACAATTCTGAGACTGCAAACGGAGGAGTGTCGATGGCGCCCTAGATGAAGTGAGGACCTGCTCTGATACCAATTGTTGGAGTTAGAAGTCTGCGGAAGCACGCGAACAACACAAGGAAGAAGAAGAAGCTTGGAGCACAAACACACAATACTGAATGTATTACTAGAGAATGTACAAAGATAAGTAGCCCATTAGGGCAATAGGCGTATATACAAGCCGGGGGAAAAAAACCTCCTAAAGAGGGAAAAAAGTGCCCCGGCAGTCCTAGTGTGATCACACACGTCAATACCTAAATATATCAACAACGGGCAACACGGTCGCCACCACTCCTTGCTGCAAATTTATCCACTTCAATTGCTTCCTACACATAGACAATCATAAAAATCATTAGATACATCTTGTATGGATATGAGACAATCATAAATGTCATTAGATACTTACATCTTGAAGCTTATCTTCATCCTCTCCTCTTCCCATTGCATCTAGTGGAATTGAAGAGTGAGCCATGCCACTTTGCTCCACAACAGGGGATGTTGGAATCTTCTTCTCCAAAATTCTTTACCTTGCTGTGGCCAGATCTTCTTCAGTGGCATTTTGATTGACATCACTTAAAATCTCTTCACACACAAATGCAATGGTGTTTGCAACTAAATCACCAAGTGGAACTGTTGTCTTTTCAATTATGTCAGAAGTGTTGTCCATGGGAACATCCAAGGTAGAGCAAAAAATACTTAGGGATTCGTCGAGGTGTAGACCAAATGCCTTCTCAATATCGTGCAGGAACGAAAATTCTTCTCCCTCGACAAGTACCATTGAAAAAATTTCCACCTCTAGCTCTAGTAGAGTGGGTTCCATGGGCTCTAAGTTGGAGGGTGGACTATTTTGTGTACTGGCTTCCTTTAATTTGTCCATTACCCCTTGTGGAAATTCTCTGCAAATTTTTTGACTCTCTTCTAATAAGTTGAGCGCTTCTATCTGGGGTTCCTTTTTGTCATCTAAAAAACCCATAGTGACAAGATGGGGTAGGTCCATGGGTGTAGGTTCAGGCTCCTCATTGACAAAAAAGATTGTTGTTGCAACATAGGAAATATATTTTCTTCCCATCTTCCTCTTCTTATTTAATTTTTTAATTAAGGACATTGTGTCATTTAATAGGTGCCTTGTATCCTCAGCAACAACCATGAAATGCTTTAAGCGCTTCACAAACACCTCATCTCCTTTATGAATGTACAAAAGTAGGTCACAAGAGACCCATTTACACTCATATGCTGGAATATCTATAGCATATCTTAATATATAGAACTTCAGAAAATTTGTAATCTCCTCGATCACATCGGAGTTCATGGCTATTGTCCATTCAAGATTAGGGAATCTACAGAGTAGGTCATACAAATCCATATGACCGTTGTAGTCTATAGTATCCTAAAAACCCATGAATAGATCTCGAGGAGATTTCATGGGAGTGGAAGTGCTAGCAGCCATTACTTGCGCGTGAGAATTCTATTGGCTAGTTTGTGCTTTCTAGCTCTTTGTGAGTGCAAATGTGAGAAATGAGCACATAGAATCCATTTTTATAGCAGTTTCAAGTTTTTAAACTGATTGGGCCCACTTTTAAATGTACATAATAAAGTAATGGAAGTTCAAAAAATGCGTTTCTGATGACAAAATAATGCAAACACCAAAGGATATGAATTTTTTTGCTTCAAAGCAAATTTCTAAACATAACACAAAAAAAGACATGAGCAACCACATTTCAAAGTAGTGAACATAGAATTTTTGACATTCCAAAAGTTTTGAAATTACCATTGCAAATAAGAAGGCATATGCAATATCTAACATGAATTGTTTGTCCTACTTTTTAGAAGGTTCTTGAAAGTGCAAAAACCATGAGATACAATGAATAGGACCCAAAAAGTGACATTATTAGGTTGCAAAAGAACTATGACAATGAGAATTCTGTTCCATCTTTGCTCCAATCAACTAGGACTTTCATTTTGTATTCCAATCTTCTGCCCACCTGTAATCAAATAAGCAATAATGAAAAGATTACTTTAACAAAAGCACACAACATTTCTCACCTTATGTCCTTGTATTTTGAATTTGGATTGAGTTAGTCCTTCAAACCCCATAATCACAAAGTGTTCTCTCATATTAGCCAAGGTCCAATGATTATTCACTAAAATAGTTTCTGTTTCATTGTTGGGCAATCTAAGCTTTATTTCAAATGAATGTAAAGATCCCTCTGAACTTTGAAATGGTATCCATTTGCCAAGTTTGCACATCCAATGATCATAGTAGAATCTAATGTATAATGAAGTATTTTGTTTCAAATATCGAAATCCTATACCTGTTCCACCTATTTTACAAAGATATTTATCACCTTTTGTAATTATTTCTATCAAACCCCAATTTTCACCAAGAAGACTTTCGACTTGCTCATATGTGATATCTTTATACATGAACATGGTGGAACTCTCTTGGAATGAGAATCCTTGGAATAAATATACAAAAAAATGGATGGAAAAAGACCAGCGCAAACCTACGAACCTAAACACTTTTGTGAATTTCATAGAGTTATGTATATCCATTACCATCTTGTGCTTCAAAGATGATATAGATCCTATATCAAGTTTTGGCCACTCCAAGCTAAGAAGAGAATGTACTTCAATTCTCTCTAACCTTCCTAAATCATTCATTGTAGAGGGTAAAACATATCTATGTGTGTAAAAGAAAACTCTATCATGGTAAAGTTGATCAGGAGATATTTTTGGAAAGTCTAGTGCACCAACATCTGCATATAATGCCTGGAAAGTACCTGTAAGACTATGAAGTGGTTGCTCTTCCACCAAAGTAGAAGGAAATATATCTCAAACAAACAAAAATATATCTAAATAGTTCAGAAATATATTCAACACTAGAAAACATACAATATTGTAGAGTAATACTTACAATTCACAGGATATCTCATTCTATTAGAGTTTTCAAGTTTCATAGTTGCCATTGTAAAAACATGTTGTACAATAGCAACCATCCAATTGTCTATGTGCTTCTTGAAGCCAAGTAACTTTCCCTTCCAATGAAGATCCAAGTTTCCACGATCTCTAACTCGATGAGGCCCAACTCTCGAGGGTTGCATGTACACCCATGCACCTTTGGAGTACTCATGTGATAGCCATTTTCCATCTGTGGCTTTGATATTGTGACATCTTAATGTGAGGATTTCATCTTTTGGTCACCTAGAAGCTTCAGATGCTGCCATTGAAGCTAAAGGTCTTCAAGCTACAACAATAATTCGAGATAGGAGATGCAAGTAGGTTGAAGTGTAGAAACAAGAGCTTCAATGGTGTGCTACAGAGTGAAAGTAGTGGGAAAAGATGACTTTTTGGGACTTGGGTATGAAAATGTGAGGTTTAGGAGGGAAATAACTCTTTTTTGAGAATTTTTGAAAAAAGCCATTTTTTTCAGCTCAAAACATGCACGGATTTTGAATTTGGGGTCAAAAAGAGTACTTTTTACCCTAAAAAGTAATGGGGGGTCCATTCTCAAGTGTTATGATGAGTTTTTTAATTTTTTAGAAATTTTGAATTTTTGGGCCCAACTAAGTTATGAGATTCCTTCTCTCTCTAGAGGCAGCTTATTAAATAAGGGATAAATATGTCCCTTCTCCCCCCTTTAGCCTAGTATTTTATAGGGCATAGACTGTGGCCACCACCCTCTTTTGATTGGTCCATCACTAATCACTCCTTAATCTAAAAGGCCCATGCAGGGTTCATTTTTTCCCCTAATGGGGTGCCAGATAGTCATGAAATTCATATCCCACCGCAGCCGTGTCCATGATAGGCACCATTTATTGCTGCCTTTGATGTGATAATCAATGTTTCCTTTGATATTTAGGATATTTGTTAGGCAATTACCATTGTGCCACCTGAGACCCAGGGGGCACGGCGAGTCGTGCCCCATGAGAAGACGGACTTTAGAGCAGTCCCAAGCGAGAAGTCTGCTTTGTAAGATATTCCATTCTTCATAGGTAATGCTAACGCTAGGGCCAATATCCTTGAAGTTGATCCATTGGTTGATGCCTTGTTTCCAGAGATGTTTCCATTTTCTGAAGCTCTTGTTCCAGAGCCTCTTAGCACTTTGAATGTTCCAAGATTCCACATTCCTAATGCCATGGATAGGAAACTAGATAGAGTCATTCTATCTGATACCAACCACCCACTTCCAATCTTCACTGATTCTTATGCAGCTTTTGACATTATTCCAACTCTTCCATAGGGGGCACATGAGATTCGAGCCTTTTGGGAAAACAAGGATCGGTAAAAATAGGATCGGTAAAAATAGAAGGGTCAGAATGTTAAGATTCTTCCAAATCAAAAATCCCACAAAAGTCAACTCATTCTTGTTTTTGAAGATCAACTTGGCCCATGAAGTCTCCCCTTTGCACCATGCCTTAATCATCAATTTTGCCGCAAGTTTGTTAGCCATACACCCAATGTCCTGAATACCAAGGCCCCCACTATCCCTTTGGCTAGTGCAAATGGACCATTTGATTTTAGGCACTCCCCTCCTATTGTGGTCTCCCGTGTAAAGGGAGTTTCTAAAAATACTTTCTAGTTTGGACAACTCTTGCTCTTTCGGTTTCCAACAAGAGAGGAAGCATATGGTCGAAGAAATGAGGAACGTATTGATAACCATTGGACAACCCGCGAGATGATTTACATACCTCTTCAATAGTTTAGCTTGCTTTCGAGTCTGACTAGAACCCAGTTCCATCGCTACTCCAATGAGATATCAAAGCCCAAGGGAATCCCAAGAAGCCGAAAAATTTGGCATTGGGGAATGTTTTGGCAGCCAGGATCAAAGAGAAGGTCGGATTGGATCTCGACAATAGCTCTGAAGGCGGTCTTTGAGTGATTGATTTTGGATCCAGAGGCTTCACAAAAAGTATCCATGCATCTCCAAAACTTCTCCAGACTGGTGCAATCGTTGTGGACAAATGCGTTCATATCATCGACAAAAAGTCTCATGGTGATCTGGCCCTGGTTATGGGGCAATAGGAGGCCTTTGATATTACCAGCTTCCACCTGTTGATCCACCAATCGACTAATCCCTTCCACGGCAATGGCAAAGAGCACGGGAGCCAAGGGGCACCCTTGCCTAATTGATCATTTTAATTTGATCGCCTTCGAAAGCTGGCCATTAACATTAATTTGAGTCGATGCATTTCCCAATAGGGTCGAGATCATCTTGGTGAATTTATGACTGCAACCAAGATCTTTAAGTGATTGCAAAATATAGTCCCATTCTAGCTTGTCGTAAGCTTTGTAACAGTCAAACTTGAGGAAGACCACATCTTGTCTTGACTCATCCGCAAAGTTAAGAGCTTCCCAAATATCAATTATTTCTTCCAAAATCGACCTACCTTTGATGAAAGCTTTTTGGTCCTCACTTAGCCAAGCACTTAGATGGCCGAAAATTCTGTTGGCTATGACCTTAGCAATGATCTTTTATCCCATTTGAAGCATTGCGATCAGATGCTAGTTATCAATTCTGTTCTTTTCCCCTTTTTTGTGGATTAGCTTGATGATGCCATTGTTGAGACAAGACGGAAGTGCTCCAAACTCGAGTGCCTCTTGCCAGACTAAACAAAGGGGAGTGGTAATCACCAACTTGAAGGACTTAAAGAACTCATTAGTGAGCCTGTCCGGCCCCGGGCTTTTCCCTCTGGGCAGGGCATCAATGACTTCAAAGATTTATTCTTTCGAGACAGGGGCATCAAGTAGGAAATGAAGATTGTGTGGCCGGATCCTATGAGAGGATACCATAGAGTTGGCCGCCATGTAGTCCCGTCTATGAGGGGAGAGGGGAGTCGAGATCCCCAGGAGTCCCATAAAATGTTCTTCAATGATTTTGAAATTTTCTTCTTTCATATTGCAAACATCACCATTTGAGTCTAGCAATAGGAGGATTGATTCTCTACTTTGTTTTCTTTTAAGAATGCTGCACATCTCTTTGGTGGGCTTGTCGGCCTTGCTAGCCCACCACTCTTTAAAGAATATTTGTAAATTTTTCTTACTAGTGGTAAAGCCATCTTCTTTACTTGTAGTGTAGCCCTCTTGATTGGTTTCTTTGTTATGAGGGATCTCTAGGGCTTTGTCACTCCTACCTGGGTAATCAAGCTCATTAATATCCTTTTCCAAATTGCAATACAAGTTATTTAGGGGGTATCTGGAATAGGATTCCTCTCAAAAATCGCCCTAGGATTTCTTTTCCTTCTTCTTTTGACTTCTGTGAACCATTTGAGTTGGTTTCTGGGTTTTTGGAGGGCTTAACTTCTTGTTCATTTGTCGGGTGATTTAGTGACCCATTGTTGTCTTGAGTTTTTTTGGGTGCTTCTTGTTTTTGTTTGTTTTTTTGTCTCACTAGGCAATCTTTAATCCTATGGCCTTGTTGGCCACAACAAAAACACGTGTTAGGTAGGTTTTTGTAATTAACGTCTTGTTCCCAGACATCCTCTTTGCCTAGATCCACTTTGATCTTCAATGGAAGCGGTGAGCTGAGGTCAGCCTCGACACAGATTTGAGGGTGCCACCTAGCATTGAAGGAGTGTCTTGCACCTTCATAGATGAGACCACCAACATCCTCTCGCGAAGCCAACGGCTTGACGATTGGAGATACAATGTCCCACACAAAGTTGTACAAGAAGTATGGCAGGTTAGTGAGCTCAACCCAGGGAGGGTAGCGGAGAGATTTTGATTTGTCAGGAGTGAAATCGAGAGACCATCTGAATAGGCACAGGGTCTCTTGCCCGAGTTTCCAGGCTCTGACACTGAGCGCTTGGAATGCCATATCTTCATTCTCAAAAAATAGCAACATATGACTAGCTGGTAAGAACTGACACTTGCTAACAATCAATCCATGGGGGAACCACTCTTTTCAAAGCCACTGGTGCACGCATTCGAGTGGAAGCCTAGGGCCAAACACTTGTCCAATGAGACAAACTTTCTTGAGCTCTTCTTGCTTTGACAGAACTGCAGCTCTGCAAAGAGAGACCAAGGGAGGCTCAACCCCCTCGGAGGCCCCATGAGCAAAACAAAATCCCCCCTCCAAAATAGGGGCCAAGTTATCAATCACCCCTTGGATCGATGCTAAGTTGCTAATCATGAAGGAGGGGACCGTCGACGCCATGACAGAAACCAACATCAACGTGAAGAGGAAGTAAACCGTAGAAGGAGCCTAAATGCGATTCTATAACTCTCTTTTTCGCTCTTGACTTAGATTAAAAGGGAAGCTTAATGAACAACAAACGCTGTCACGATGTCACCTCAATAATTGCGAGAGGAATCTGCTTAATAGATAGCTATAATCAAATAAATACGAGAAAATCGGCCCTCTCTCTGAACCATCACGATGGTAGTCATTGCGTGAAAAGACCATCGCGATAGTGCCAAAGTAGAGACGACGCGATCGCAACGCAAAGGGTCAAGCACGATGCGATGGTGAAGTAGGGAGGAATTCACGATGCGATGGTGAAGCAGAGATGATCGCGATGATGCGATTGCACGACCCGATGGCGATGCATTTGTAGAGATGATCGCAATGATGCGTTTGCACGATGATCGCAATGGTGCATATGCAGAGAAGTCATCGCGGTGGGAAGGCCATCGTGATAGCGTCAATTGAGGGTCACGATGAGGGTCAATTGACGGTCACGATGCTTCATTTGTAATGCCTTCTAGGTTATCGATCTTGTCCTCTCCGTTGTGGGATTTGGGGGTCCCATGGCCACTAATCCCATTCACTTGTAATTTTTTTTCTTTATTTTAATTAAAGTGTGGAAGAATAGATCAATGCCGAATTTAGAAAAAAAAAAGATTGCAAATCTGTCAGTGCATGTCACCGTAGCAGTTGTCGTCCTTACCACCGATAGAGAGTTGCTCCCCTTGTCGTGTCTTCTCTTTTGGATTATTTTTGACTCAGCAAGATATACTCGTCGTTATTTAATGTGAAATTTAAGTTATGTATTTGATACTTAAGTGTCACATATGAAGGAATTTTTGGGTACTTAATTTGCAAAACCGAGCTACCATAACCTTTGCAAATACCTAGATTCGCTTTTCCCTAACTTTATTGTATGAAAAGTAATATAAGTAGTAAAAGGGTACATTCACTAAATTAAAATAAAATACATGAATTGTTATTCATGTAAATGCATGCAATTGCATGCGTGCAATAAGAGAGTCAAGCAATCTTCAGCACTCATGCACTTCATGCTCTTATTTCCATTTTGTGCATAAACATCCTACATGCGCTTCCCTTTCATGCTCATCATAATGATGCACTTGCTTGATGCACTTGCTTTTGTGCATTTAGATCATTTCTAATGAGAGAGAAGCTTCATATGTGCATTAAACAAATCAAGGAAACCATTCTTTTAGAAAGAAAAATTCACCTACATTCGTTCTTTTCAATGCATGGATACATACAAGTGCTATGGTGCTTAAGTTTCTTCCATTGTATATATGTTTACTTTGCTTTCATTAACTTCCATTATCTTTTAATGTTCTCTAGGACGACATCAAAATCGAAGTCCTTTTTTTATGCTTAAATTTATGAATCTATGCAAAAGAATGATATATATAGAAACAAGTATTGAAATTAAACATAATTTGGAAAATACTTAACTTAAGCACAAGCTACATCTGTCCTCTGATTCTTGGGAAGAACCATCCTCCTTCTCCATGCTCATCACATTAGCTTGGAATATTCCAAATATGTTCTTCACTTTCCTCCATGTGCGAGATTAAAAGAAAATTCTTCAAATCTTCCTCAAGTATGATTTAATTACTTCTTCCCTCCTTTACTTGATGGCAATGAACTGTCAAGCATCATGTCAAAGGGGACTTCTTGTGCCATAGATCAGAAGGTTGAAATTGTCTTTTCCCCTCTTCGGATCTTTCTGTACTGTTCTTCGATGAAAGCTCACAGATTGCACTTATGCATGTGGAAATATAAATGAATGGTTTGACACCCATACGTGACAAGAATAAGAGAGTTGAGAGAAATAAATTTTTGGGGTGCTACTCGAGAAGAGAATTCATGCCTAGAAAGGGGCTCAATGGAAGAGACAAATGGGAAGAGTTATCGCATGCAAGCTAGAATGGCATCTTTTATCCCAAAAAACAACTAAAAACTGACAAGAAGGTCTTAAATTTGCACATGTTTGCACCTCAAAATCATCTAAGGAAGAAGATGAGGCACTCCTTTCCCAACATGCATAGGCACTCTCTATGTTGTCCACACACGGGACCATCAGTTTTCCTCTGATTTGGTTCTGCTAGATGGATGAATGGGATCTATTGGCCATGTGAGAAGCCTATCTGAGAGTAGATTCTTATGCTGCATGACATGTTGTAGACATAGTATTCCTTTTGTAGACACTCTTCCGAGAATGAATGTGCTCAAATGAGTTGTAGAAAAGCAACTTAGGAAGAAAAACCATCTCACACATGAGTAATCAAATTTCTAATGAAAAAAATGGATCATAAGAGTTTCCGTAGAAGCTTGAGGAAGAACAATGCAAGTTGAAGGTCTCCATTAGAGCTCCACTCGGAAAGAAGTTAATGAATCCTTCAAGGTCTCCTTGGAACATTGCTCTGATGCCAATGTCAAGATCCTCATCTACACACATGTTAATGACCTATTAAACTTCTCCCAACCTTCTATTAGTTAGCATTTGGTACTAACCATGACATTTGGAGTTAACTAGAGCCCACATATGCATGCGAAATCTCTATCACTACTTTAGCACCTCCCACTAGATTCTACTAGTGTTAGGTGTACTCATCACTTGAGTTAAGTCCCCCTATACTTAGGTCAACTCAAGTGCATGCTTCTAAAGCGATCTAGAGAACCATTAGGCAAAGTTCTCTCCCCAAAGCACTCGTCGGGATTGAACCCAAGACCTCCTTATTCCCATCCTTGAGACTTAACCACTAAGATAATCTTATGAGTTGATTATTGCTCGAGAAGTACCTTTTCCCAGCTACTTTATAACAGAGGGTCATATTCATATTGTCCATACATATAAGAAACAATATGATTGGACACATACAAGACTTCTACACTTTGTAGAAGGTTTGAGGGACCTTTGAAAGATTGTATCCATTATCCACCAAGACAAGGAATCTTGAGCCCAAGAATGAGTTGAATAAAATTAGAGAATCACAAAGCACTAACATAAATGGATAAATTTTGAAGTTAAGGAGGTTACAGATGCCCTAGGCTCAATTAGGGGCTCAATTGAAAATGATGACTTGTTTTTCACGTTCTCAATGGACTAAGGGAACATGACAGATGGAGAGCCTTCAACAATCAATGTATGTGAGGGATTTCTTGCTAGAATTTGACCAACTAATCACATTGATGATGATTGAGGAGATGAGCCAAGGTGGTTCACAATCAAAGGGAAATCAAGCCCAAGTATTCTATCCAAGTAGAATCAAAGAAAAAAGAGGTGGACATAAATCACAAGGTAGAGGGAGATAAAGATCAAAGTCAAACTCAACCAATCAAGACAACTCCAACCAAATCTATGGATCAAGAGGAAAAAGAAGAAGCAAAGGTAGAGGAGGAAGAGAAGCATCCAATGTGGATGCTACAACCATGGAAAACCAAGTCATCATGCTAAGTATTGTTGACCCAAAGTAGGAGGAAATCAAGGATACAAGAGGAACCTTCAAATTCAAAAAATGAGAACTTCCTTGTGGTGTATGGTTCAAATGAAAGGGTTAGTATACATTATTCATGATACATAGATAATGGTTGTAGAAACCACATGAGCTTCAATAAAGACGTCTTCTTTATTATACACTCACCCATAAGGACATATAGAGATATGGGATGACATTGAGCACAATATTACACATGTTGGAGATGTCCCATTGAATGGACCTTAGAGTACCAAGGTGTTGAAGGATGTGTTGCATGAATCATCACCAAGGACTTGGTATCAGTTCGACAAATGGTTAAAAGAGCTTATGAAGTAAGCTTTAATGATTAAGTCGCTTTGTTGAAGACTCTAAGTAGTACTAAAAGCTTATTGCAGAAGGAACAAAGCAAGGGAGACTCTTCAACCATGGAGTTAAAACCATTAACCCCTCACATTCCCTACTTATCAATAGGTAATAAGCACATTGTAGAGAATGATTTGTGGCACAGAAGAATAGGCCGCATAGACTTACAAAGGATGAAGGACATGAAAATTGGTGAGACTCATCTCTCTAGTAGAAATTCTCTCCATGACATAATGATAGTGCACCTCAATGTGCTTTGTGTGAGCATGAAACACAAGGTTCTTGACAATTTCCAATGTACTGTAAATGTCAATAAAGATGGTAGTTGCAAAAGAGTGGCCAACACCCAAATAGCCAAAAGGAACTTGAGCCACACACACTCAACAATTGTTGTGAAAGCCTCCCTATACTCAAATCACAACTAGAAGTGGCCATAATGTTGGAACATCAAGCTTGCACTATGCTTGAGGTGGATTTCATCTACATCAAAAAGCTATCGTTTGGATTATGTCAAAAATATCCATTGAAGAAGTTCTTTTATTTATGCTCATCTATTGTATCTTTTCATAAGGATTTTTTATGGATCATTTAACAATGCAAAAGCCTAGAGCTTTACACTTGTAAAAGGAGAGCTCAAACTCCATGAATTTTAGGTGGTTGAGTTTTGCAATCAATCAATCACCAAAAGTTAGATCAGATTAGATCTTCACTTTTCCTAAATTGTAGGAAAGTGAATTGATTCTCTTCAACAACCTATCCTACCTTGATTTGAATTCAAAATCTACTCTAGAAGTCTTGGAACACTTCAAAGGTCTATATAAAGACTTAAAAAGACGTGTACATTACATTGAAGCAATATACATACACATTGGGTCATCATTATATTACTCCATTTCTCTACATCATCTTCTTCGACAATAGTGAGCTTGTAGAGGTTGCTTCTCTCTATATAGAGCTCCCAAATCGGATGGCTGAGCACTCATTGGAAACTTATTAGTTTCTAGTTCATGTGTATAAACTTTTAGAGCATTTGGTTGAGTAAATTTTGAGAAATCTCAATTTTACTCTCTCGGGGTCTATCTCTGTATAGCCTTGGAAAATCAAGGGTACCTCTGTTGAGTGTTAAGTTTACTCCAAAAGCATATATTAATTATTAATTTTACTCTTGTGCAATTTAGAAACTCAACCCTATTTATAACATTCCTCCAAAAGGATTTTTTCCAATTATAATCATGTTTTTTTTTTAACTAGTCAATGTGCAAAACCTATCTGTTTTATATCAACTCTTTCTCCTTGATGCTCCAAAGTACATAGTGGATTTTGTTGCACTAATCATATTCTTATAGGTTCTATTTGAGTCTCCAAAAGCTCAAAGGGCTAGTCTTGTGTTGGTTGTTTGAATCAACTTCATCACTTTACAACTCATTTTTCTACCTTCTACAAGCTTCTCCAAGTTCTCTCACACAATAGGTTGCTTCTTGATCAACCAAGATATGCATGAGCTACCAAACATGAAGCAAAAACCGCTGGTGGACACATGAGTTTCATAGCAACCAAGCTAGTCCAAGTCAAAGAAAACATCTAAATCTAGTGTTAATGATTCCACATTGGTATAAAACAATCAAAGTGGTCAGGTACCACTCAAGTAGTAAAAGATGTGTTTAACCACCTACCAATGCTTGACACCTAAGCAATGTATAAACCTACTCATCTGAGAGATAGCAAAGTGAATAGCATGTAGAGTTATGCATAACTAAATCAAGCATCCAATCACCTGTTGATAGAGAACAACATCAAATGCATCTCTAGTACCATGAAGTCTCAATCATAAACCTATTTCCATGGGAGTGGCAATAGGTTTGCAATTTGCAAGAAGTTTCGATAATGTGTCAACATATTTTGTTTGATACAAAGATATTCCCCCATCAAATTGCATAAATTGAATGCCCAAATAGTGATGCAAATGCCTCGTATCAGACATCTCAAAATAGGCATGCAAATCAGCCTTAAATTCAGCAATATGCTTCTCATTAGGACTAGTGAGCAACATACCATCAACATATACAACAATGATCAAAAGTACATAATCTCCACACTTAACATATGAGGTGCTCTCAATTAGATTGTTCTCAAATCCATGTGCAAGCAAGACGGCATGTATCTTTTCATACCAAACACGTGGTGTTTGCTTCAAACCATACAATGCATTTTTCAACTTGCACACTTTGTTTTCATGCCCTTTTTACACAAAACCATGGGGCTCAAATACATACACTTCTTCATGTAAATCAACATTCAGGAATGTAGTTTTAATGTTCAATTGATGTACATTCCAACCACGATGAGTTGAAAGTGCACAAATGCTATGAACGGTGGTCATTCCACATGTGGGAGAAACGGTCTCCTCAAAATCAATGCCCTTATCTTGAGCATAACATTTAGAAACAATCCGAGCCTTATACCTATCAGTTATTCCATCACGCTTACGTTTCAGCTTGTATACCCATTTAGTGCCAATGGCCTTTTTGCCTGGAGGCTAGTTGCATAAAGAACAAGTACCATTCTTCATAATAGCATCGTATTTTGATTGCATAGCAAAATCCAATTTTTTGAATTTTGTGCTTTTTCAAAAGAAACAAGATCATTCTCATCAAAAGGACTAGAGATAGCCATTACATAAAAATTTGATGCCAAAGAAGCAAGAGCATGAATGAGTATGATATGACAAAGAAGCATCTAGTTTTCTATCTCTCAAAGTTTTCACAAGCCATTTAGGCATAGTTTTTGCATCTTCAATGTCAACTCCCTCATCAATAAGTGCATCATGTAGATCTGCATCAGAAATACAATGGTTTGCATCATCATTTGAGCCCTAACAAGGTTGCAAAATTGCCTCACCAAGGGCCAAAACTTTATTTCCCACCTGTAAAAAGAGACAAAAAAATATCATTCACATCCTTTGAGCTAACTGATGTCTCCTTGGTACATGAAAATAAGGGCTGAATCACATCTTCCACAAAAACAACATCATAGCTAACCAGAATGTGTTTAGTCTATGGATGATATAGATGATGGCATTTTATTTTAGAATTGTACAAAAAAAAACATCCTTCACAACCTTATCATCCAATTTTATGTGTTGTTGTTCAAGAACTAATGCATATACGAAACAACCAAAAACATGTAGATAAGAAACAGATAGCTTGCAACCATACCAAGCCTCATATGGAGTGATAGACTGCAATGCTTTGGTGGGACACCTATTAAGTAATATGTTGCACACATAACCTCAAGCTAGAAGTTATGTGATAAAACCCGACTTTTGACCATACAACTTGCCATTTCTGTGAGAGACCTATTATTCCTCTCACCAGCTCCATTTTGTTGAGGTGTATATGCCACTATACATTGATGTTTTATCCCATAACAAGAAATGCATTAAACTCATAATACATATACTCTTCCCATTGATCAGAATGAAAGATGTCTATTTCACATGTTGATAGATTTCTAGCCATAACCATGAACCGTTTAAAGCACATAAACACTTTGGACTTTGCTTGCAATGGATAAACTCATGCATGCCTAGAAAAATCATTGCTGAAAGTCATGAAGTATAGGTAATTACCAATGAAGGTGGTATCTACATAGGACCACATATATCACTATGAACTATTGATATGTTCATGTTCTAACCTTTTGCATTCACATGCATCCATTTTCTCACAAGCTCTCTTACCCTCTCAGCAAGCTCCATTTGTCCCACACTAGATGTACTTTTCCCTCTACCATGAGGGCCTCACTTCACATCTCATCACTCACTAATGCACTACCATGAGGCTCTTTCCTTGAGGTGCACGGTCCAAGCTTCTTATCTAAGTTTCATTTCCATAATTTAGTTCATTTTATTTCAGTTCTTTATTATTTCATTCCTAGTGTGTTTTGAGCCTCCATAGCCTGTTCTTCATTTGCATTTATCTTGGTATGTGTTTCTCAACATGGTATCAGAGCATAGGTTGAACATAAGTGGCTATAGGTGGTTTTCCCTTCCAGTGATTGATCTTAAGTTCAAAAATCTTAGCCATTGCTATTATCAATATGCTTGTGTAGATAGTCATACCATTTTTTTCTCCTTCACATATACTTATGCTTTATTTGTTCCCTTCCCACCCTTCTCGGAGGTTTTCTTCCTTGTCCGATAAGATCATTATCGACATATTTAAGTTTTAAGAAGCACCACTAGTGTAAAATAATAGTGCTTTTGGGCACTTGTACCAAGAAGAAAGAGCGAGAATAAAACATTTGAAGTGCTTTTATGCTCTAAAAGATGGTACTAAGCATACCTGATAGATCAAAGCAAAGATGAGGAAGTATATAGGAAGCATCAAATCTATCCAAAACTTTTCTATTTTGTCTACAACAAAGAGTGTGCCAAGGGAGTTCTTATCCTTGGACAAATTTCCTGTAGCATTCGTACTTCTTCAAGTGTAGGAATTACAATTCCAAAGAATACATAGGAGGTGTGTAGTGTCATATGTGGAAAAGACATGTGCAAGTGGGGATGATTGTCTATTGAGTATTGTACATGAGAAGGTGGTGCTCGACTGACTCCATGTCCTCACTTAGCTGCATTACTTCTTGTTGCTGTTCTATGAACATTTTTAAAATGTCCATCATACCCACCTCTTTGATGACCTTGCATGTCAGCATGCAAATGGCCATAATAAGGGCCACCAAAATCAGGCTCATCAACAACTTCCTAGAGATAGCCATTGTGGCCATAGGAAACATTGTTGTGGCTCTTCAATGGAGTAACACAACTTCTATAGATAAGAACTGTACTCTTGCCATAGAGATGATGGTGGTATATAAGGTGCATCATGCTTCATGAGCTTAGGTGGACCATTGTATCAGGTCACTCAATTATTCAAAAGAAAAAGCTGCATGATATGCTAACAATACATATGCAATCTCTCCACCAGAAGGTGCACCCATATGACTATGTATGCTCATGATTGCAAACTGGTGGAGTAAAAAGAGAGAGAGTCAAAGAATTGAGAGAAAGGTGAGATGGAGTTGCCTCAATGCAGCTTGGGCACTAGAATATCACACAACCACCATGTCTAGTGCTATTACCCTTTGGATTCTACAAACTTTCAGGTTCAACAGGTGTGAACTGAACTCCTCAACAAGCTCCTTAGCTAGATCATGTGAGAGAATCTACAAAGCTTGCACTCCACAATGAGCACTATTTTGGACATGCCAAGAAAATAGGCTTTGTGCAAGTCTAGCTCAACCTTACAAAGATTTGAATTTAGAATCAAACTATGTATGACCTCATTGATCATGACATATTGCACAATTGATTTTAAGTCTATTGAAGACAACTAGGGCTTCCATCGATTGGGGAAAAAGAAAAAAGATAGAGAAGTGTAACCTTACATGGCTTCACACATGAGTGCCACATGGCACTCATGTGTGAGACCATCTAATAGAACTAGGAGGTGGTTCACACCTCCTACTCTAAGGTATCCCATGTTACATTTCCTTCCCCTTAACTCCATTTTTGTCTTCAAAAATGGTATTGGAAGGTATGACAGAAAGAGAGAATTAATAGAAATAACACTCCCACTAAATCCCCATGTATCCAATATACATGGTCCTATCTCCGTGTTGTTTCCCCATATCCTTCCCCTTAAGAAAACTCTTGGGAAGGTAATCGAAACCTGGGAAACCATCTTTGAAGGGTGCTAAACTGTTCCCATGTAGCACTATCTTCTGAACTATCTTTTCACTTTGTTAGACACTCTTTATATAAGTGACTTCTCGTCCATTTCTCTCAAGTGCATAGTATGCTCTTAGGCTCATGTGGAATAGATTAAGTAGAAATAGGCTCTACTACCTCACTATCTGGAATGAGGTTGTCAGATTCACCCAAACTTTTCTTAAGTTAGCTAACATGAAATACTGGATAGATCTGGCTATTCTCTGGAGGTTGGAGCTGGTATTCCATCTTTCCTATTCTCTTAAGTATTTGGAAAGGTCCACAATACCTTGGAGATGGTTTTGGACAAGGTCACATCTTCATGGTTTTAGATCTAGATGGAACTCTAAGATAGATTTGCTCTCCTATCTCAAATTTGATGTCTCTCCTTTGAGCATAGGCTCTAGCCTTGTCCCGAGCTCTCCTTTTTCTGTCCTTAGCAAGCCTAAGCATATTTTTCATCTCTTCCAAGAAGTTCTTTGCAGCTTGAACTTTCTCATTCTACAATCCTACTGCGTAAGGAGCTCTTGGCTAAAACCCATACATAAGCATGAATGGACTATGACCCGTGGAAGAATGCTTGGCACTATTATATGCAAAATCTACTAAAGGTAAGTACTCTTCCCAATTAGTTTGCCTTTCATTCACATATGCTCAAAGCATATCCTCTAGGATTTGGTTAACCCTCTCTATTTTCCCATCCGACTATGGATGCTTGGCCATACTCATGCTAAGCTTAGTATCCAACCTTTTGAAGACTGCTCTCCAAAAGTGGCTAGTAAACTTCCTATCTCGATCGGAACCTATGTCTAAAGGAAGACCATATGACCAGTATAGGTTGTCTACAAAAAGTCTATCCAACTCAGGTGTCTTCACTGTAGTACGTGGCAAAATAGTCCTAGCCATTTTGGTTAACCTATCCACAATTACCCAGATAGAGTCATGCCCTCTCGTGTCTTAGGTAATCCAACTATGAAATCCATGGAAATACTCTCCCATTGGGAATGTCCAATGTGTGGAGTAGTCCTCGAATCCTTAACCATTTAGCTTTATTGACCTGGCATTTAGTACACTTAAGCACATACTCTAGGATGTCCTTATGAACTCTAGGCCAGTAAAATTGCCTCTTAATAAGATTATAAGTCCTGTTAACTCCTAGGTGTCCCGCACTAGGTGTGTCATGACACTCATATAAAATGTGACATCTCATCTCATGATCTCTAGGGACACACACCTTGCCCTTATACAACAGATATCCATCATGGATACTATAATTCTTCCACTTGATTCCTTCTTGAGTACCTTTCGATACTCCATCCTCACTGGAAACCCCTGTATCACGATCCCCATTCTCAATGGCTTCCCAAATCTCAGAATATGAAAGATCAAGCCTACATTTCCTTCTAATGGACTCAAGTAGCTCACGAGTGATCTGAGTAAAACTTAGTCCATTAAGCATAGGCATGCATCTAAGTGAATCAGCCACTACATTAAACTTTCCCTTACTATATTTAATCTCATAATCAAAATTCTGAAGGGTCTTTGCCCATCGGGCCTTACGAACTTTAAGGTCTATTTGATTAGAGAGCCACTTAATGCTCTCTTGATCAAACACTATCGTGACTTTTGAACCATATAGATAATGATGCCACTTCTTCAAAGCATGGACAATTGCATACAACTCCTTCTCATGATGGAGTAATTACTTTGAGCCGGTTCTAGTTTCTACTCTCAAAAGCTACTGGCCGACCTTCCTAAACCAAAACTGCTCCTATAGCAAAATCACTTATGCCAATCTCAACCACAAATGGTTTGTTGGGATCTGCTATATGTAAAAGTGGAGCTGTAGCAATTTCTGCTGTCAATTTCTCCATATTTTGATTCTATTCGTCTCCCCAATGAAAGGCTTTCCCTTTCCCTTTAAGCTGTTCCATCATCGGGATAGCAATTTTGGCACAATTCTTAATGAATCTTCGATAGAATCCTAATAAACCTAGGGAGATTTGTAGCTCTTCCAAGTTCCTAGGATGTGGCCATTCCATGATAGCCCTTACTTTTCAGGATCCATCTCGATTTCGTTTCGGGAGACTATATGCCCAAGGTATCTAACCTCTATTTTGAAAAATTCACACTTTGACTCTTGAGCAAAGAGTGAATTTTCTCTTAACACTTGGAATACTTTACTCAAGTGTTCCATGTGCTCCTGTTCTGATCTACTATAGATAAAAGTATCATCTAGGAAATCTACTACAAACTTCCCTAGATAAGGCCATAATACACTAATCATGAGCTTCATGAAAGTGGCAGGAGCATTGGTGAGACCAAAAGGCATCACCAAGAACTCATATTGCCCATATCTAGTCTTGAATGTAGTTTTAGGGACATCCTCTCTCCTAATCCTAATCTGATTATACCCTGATCTAAGCTCAAGCTTGGTAAAATACCTAGCTTGATGTAATTGATCAAATAGGTCTTCAAATCTAGGCATTGAGGATGTATTTTTGATAGTTACCTTGTTTAGTGCTCTATAATCTATGCATACTCTCATAGAGCCATCCTTCTTCTTGACCACAAGCATTGGTGATGCCCAAGGTGAGTTACTAGGTCTAATGAATCCCTTATCTAGATAGTCTTGTAATTGCCTCTCAACCTCCTCATGCTGAGAAACACTAAGCCTATAAGGTGGCTTATAGATAGGGTTAGTGTTAGTAACTACCTCAATAGCATGGTCAATGTCCCCTCTCTCAGGTGGTAGCCCTCTAGGTAAGTCACTGGGAAAAACATCTCTAAATTCAAACATAAGATCTTTAAAACCTTTAACAACACACTCTTGCAAGAAAGAATAGTAAAAAATTATGTCCATATTTACATTTCTAGCATGAAAATATACATCAGATAAAGTGTCTGTACAATGCTCAAAGTCTTGACTATACAACAAAAAGATCTCCTGTTCATGCTAAAAATGACAAAGACCATACAACTCTATAGATGAGATGAGAGATGCACTAGGTACATCTCTCTCTCACTCCCTGCATACAAAATTTCACTTATATTTCTTTCAAACTCAAGTATGTTGTTTTGATAACTGCGTTTAAGTGTGTCTCCCAACCCCCATATCCACTGTCTTCCTAATACAAGGTATTTTCTCTCCATATTTATGATTTGGAAGTCCATATGGTCAGTATAATCTTGCGTCTTGACTTCAAAATTGGATACCAAGTATCCCATATCCTCTTGTCCTCCCCTTGCATCATAAATACTATCTATTTATGTGCACTGGGCTACTGGGGAATCTTTAGCTTCTTGACCAGAGCATAGTTTATGAAATTATGAGTAGTAAAGTCATCTATCATGACTTGCACTCTGTCTCGTGTACACTTCCACAAAGTTTGATCAAGTCATGTGGATCCAAAATGAGGTGACCACAATGATTGTGTCAAACAGCATGTGTGCTCAATATCCTTGTCCATCACTTCCACTCCCTTGTAGCTAGAGTTGCCATGAATAAGAAGTGTTTGCACTAGGTGGACCACCTTTTTGCCCTTCTCAGGGACTATACTACTCTGTGGTCCTCTCTTTTTCTCTTCCCCCTTCTTGAGTGGATAGTTCCACTATGAATTGCTAGGAGACAAACACCTAAAGCAGAAATCCTCTCTCTTGGCCCTCCTAAACTGCTTAGTAGGTAACCTAGGCCCTTGTCATCTTTGTTTCTTAATAAAGATTTTGTTTTTCCCCATTGACACTTTTTTCTTGAACTTGGTCATGCTAAGAGGTTTGAGGAGCTGATCAGCCTCCATAGGAGTGTACTGAGGATGATTATGGTCCTCATATATCTGGCATACTTGACTACCTCCTGAAACATGTTAGGTGCATTTCTTCTTGCCTCTCTCTCTTGATGGATTTATCTAAGCTCCTAATAAACCCTCTTGTTTTTTGGAAGTCATCCAAATCCCTTAAGTTTCATAATGATCTCCCTATAGTGGGATATGTAGAGTTTCAAATTGAGACTAGTCCGTAGGGATAGAATTTTCCTCCTTGAGACTCATCCACCACTTGTAAGCATGCGGGCCAAGTGAGAGACTTGACTGTAGCACACGATACTTAGGTGGGCTGCCCTTCAGTTGATGTAAGTCATTTTCACTTTTGTACAAAAGTGTAGATTGCATTATTTCTCTCACGATTATCCCCCGTAAAAGTAGGTGGCTTCAGGTCTTTAAGAGGGGAGCTTCCCGAGAACTCTTCCCTTTGTGTTTACTAGGAAAAGAAGCATCTTTCTTAGCTCTGTCTATAGGAAGAGTAGGTGTTTCTCTCTCCTTTCTAGCTAGGAAAGAGGTGACATGTGTCTCAAGTGAAATCATTTGAGACTTAAGCTTTTCGATGAGAGATGTCATGCTACCAATGTCTCTCTCTAGCCTAAGGGTTTGGTCCTTTAACTCTGTGAATTTTTTGTGTGTAAGAAACTCATCATCGAGTTCCACATAAGAATACTCTTCTTCTTGTAGCTCTTTTCCCTCTACCTTTTGCTCAACTTCCTGCTCAAGCTCTACTCTTCCATCCTATGGTCAAGATCCGCTTGTTGTTTTTCTCTAGGTGGAGAAGTATGATCTAAAATTTTACCCTTGGAATCCATATTTCACTCCCCCTGTTTACTAACTAGAGTGTATAAAAGGAATGGAAGTAAACTTAATACGCAAAAGGGAGAGAAAAAGTAGTACTAGAGCACTTCCTTGATACAAAATAAAGCTTCTGAAATGAAATTGAAGCAATGTTTGAAGCATGAAGGCACTAGTTTGCAATCCTCACCAGGCCCAAATGAAAATTTGAAATGTCCAATTGGCCCGAGGAGGTTCTAGTCACCAAATACCATAAAAAATGACGTCAAAAGCATATAACAATAGCCCAAATAAACAAACTAAGCCAAACTAAAGCACTTTTGGTTTTCTCATCCTAACCATCCAAAAATAAGTTGTGTAACACTTGTATTTCCAAGCTATGAAGCTACTCCAAGTGAAAAAAGTCAATTCCGATGCCAAATAATAAAAAACTAGGCCTAGAAGTGGATGCCTTGTTCTTGCTAAAGTGTTGTAGAAGGATTTTGGTTGGGCACAATTTCTCCAAATATATCAACATTTTTGTTAGCAAAGCTTAGAAGTGTAACTTCATAATGTGATAAAGATCTCTTGAATCGGATATCGGGGCATAAAGTTGTGAGTCAGAGAAGGCGGTTATATCAAGGGTAGGAAGTGGAAAACAATTCTTCATGAGAGGGTGAATTTGGAATGTCACAACTGAATGCTCCAGGCTTTTTCACCTTCTTTAATGACCCATACACAATATCCATAGCCCATAGGACATGTACATGCCTTTATTCTTCCTAAAGATTGCCCAAATCTCAAGCTTTTGCTTACCATAGTTGGAGAAAAAGAATTCAAGAATGATCGCTATTACCTTCTTCAGTTTGTCTTCATCCCAAAAATTCAGGAATATTAGTTTAGTAGTTCCCTTTATCCCATATGCATGTGCAAGCATAGGTTCTTTGGGTATATAGCAAAGGGAGAACTCATACCTCTTTCATCCTAGAGAGGAGCATGAGAGGAGAGAGAGCCCATGACTGCTCTCAGTGTAGATAGCTTGTCTTGTTGATGTCGCGCATGCATGTGTTCTTTAGTGGTCCCCTATTGGCATCGTGCATACGAACAACCAGTCTGTGTCCTACTTTGATACTAATTGTCATAACTCTATCAATGATTGCTCCTATTTTCATAACTGCTTGGCCCAATTCTCAAGATGCTCAGAAGCTCAATGAAGATGACGCACAGAGATTCACTTCCTCTATCCACTCATCTGCATGCAATTTCCTAATTAATTCTCTCCTTCAAGTTGCCTAGAAAGGGTAACCTTACATGGCTTCACACATGGGTTCCACATGGCACTCATGTGTGAGCCCATCTAATAGAACTAGGAGGTGCTTCACACCTCCTACTCTAAGGTATCCCATGTTACATTGGCCAATCAAATGAAGCAAGTAATTTTGAGGGAAAGTTTAGACACTACTCCCTCCAAGATGAATATTTAAGGCCTATTCAGGAAAAATGGGAATTACACAGGATTTTGAGATAATTCTTTGTGTCCGAATGTTTTAGTTTTTGACTCATTCACATACAACAACATGTTATTATCTCTTGATTGGAGTATATTAAATTGACACTCAAATATTAAGGATAATTTTATTATAAATGGGGTATCAAGGTTGGCTTAAACTTAAGAAGTTAACATGGTGATTAATATAAATGGGACTTGAATAATTCCCAAATTTCTTGAATAAGCCTTATTTGCTTTATAAGGTTTGGTTTGTATCCCAAGACAACTAGACATACAAAATCAAGTCCTCTTTGAATGCCACAATGCACTAACTATTGGACATCCTGGTTTTAACCACACCTATGCATTAGTGAAATGAATTTTTTATTGGCCGAGTATACATTGAGACATGCAAACATACATATATAAGTGTCATAAATGTCAAGTAAATGAATTTGAAAGACTTAAAGTACAAAGTTGAAGGATTGCTACATCCTTTGAAGATTACCAAAAATAAATGGGAAAGTATCTCTATGGATTTCATTTAAGATTATGCGACACTCATAAAGGTTTTGATTTAGTTTGGGTTGTAGTCAACCGAATGACTAAAATAGCTTAGTTTATACCATTCAAGACTATTTATAAGACTCCTAAACTCTCAAAAATATTTATAAATCAAATTTAAAGACTCTATTGTCTTCAAGTAGACATAGTTTTGAATAGAGATGCTAGATTTACAAGTCATTTTTGGTGAGTAGTCTTTAGTAGAATCGAAACTAAACTAAGCTTGAGCACAGTTGAACATCCCCATACAGATGGACATGCAGAGAAATTCAATCATATTTTGGAAGACATACATAGAGCGTTTGCTACTTCCAAATAGATTGAGTAGGAAGATTATCTTCCTTTAGCTAAATTTGCTTACAATAGTGCCAAGAATTCATAAGCTGAATTTATTCCATTCATGTTGATGTATGGGCTCTAGCCTAGGTCTCCGGGTGCAATGGGCCCTTGAGTAGTAAGCCTTTCTCGACCCTTTTAGGCTTCCTTCAACAAGATCTTGCAACAAAGCTCAATACTCTCCTTAAACACCTCTTACAATCATTACTATGGAAGGTAACCATGAGGCCACTTTAAATGGCTAACATTTTCACACATGGAAAATCAAAATGCAATACAATCTCATGAAGAAAGGCCTATGGATTATTTCTAATGGCAAAGAGAAGAAACCAGTGACACGAGAAGGCAAAGCTACTTGGAAACTCAACGATGAGAAAGCCCTATCCACCATTGTACTAGGGCTAAATGATCAATCTGTGCATCACATTGATGAGAAGGGCACTACTTATGATGCATGGACAAAATTTGATCATCTTTTTGGCTCTAAGGCTAAATCGTCTGAAATCAAACCCCTAATGAACATGTTTGATCTCAAAATGGAGCCAAACTGCTCTCTTGCTTCACATCTCAACATCTTTAAAAGTATGTGTACTCAACTTGTGGACATCGACAAGAAGCTTGATGAAGATGTACTCATTGCATTACTTCTATGAAGTATCCCCCAAGATTCATATGGCCACATTATCACCATACTTAGGCTTCTTCCAAAACCAACCCTCAGTATTGCTAAAGCTTCTCTACTAGATGGAAAAAAGAACCTTCAAAACCATAATTCTTCTCAAGAGAAAGCCATCTTCAGCAAGAAGGACCCTCCACATAAAAAGTACAAACCATGCTGCTTTTGCAAGAAAACAAATAATCATGAGGAGAAACATTACTATAAAGCCAAGAAATATTCCAACATTACTAAGGAATGAAGTGATGAAGATTATGATGGGTCCCCCAAAGCAATTTTTTGTGAAGAGTATCTCTTTTAAGCATCACCTCCCCCATGACGTAAACCCTTGATATGCCTAGGGGTCCCATATGTCTCTAGATCCCCAAAGCCCACATGGATGCTCTATATCCATGAAAACCAAGGGATGCCATATGTTCCATACTTGGATGCCATATGTCCAAGTTATGTCGAAGGATCCTATATGTCCTTAGATCTAAAATCCCAATGGACTAAGTGATCCCATATGCCATTAGTTCACCAAATTACAAACAAAAAGGGTCATCACATGGAGGGGGGTGTTGAGATGCCCATGCTCTATCCTTTTATGTTCACATGCATCCAATTTATCCCGCATGCAAGGATCGTCTCACAAGCTCTCCGTCACTCTCATGAAAGCTCCATTTATCCCACATTGGATGTACTTTGTGCTCTACTCCATATAAGGAGGGCCTCACTTCACACCTCGTCACTCACTCATGCACTACCATGAGGCCCTCTCCTTGAGGTGGAAGCTCCAACCTTCTTATCTACGTTTCCTTTCCATAGTTTACTTCATTTCATTTCTTCATTATGCCATTCCTAGTGTCTTTTGAGCCTTCATAGCTTGTTCTTGGTTTGCCTCTATATTGGGCCGTGTTTCTCAACATGAACAAGCTACAATTTATGTGCAATTATAGCTAAACCATATTTGGGGAAGGAAGAAGGCTGCATTCTACCCAAATTATAATCCTCAAAAAGATTCTTAGAAGGTGCCTCAAGTTTTGGCAAAGAGCACACCATTACAATTGGTTGCAGTTGAAATAAACTAGCAAAATTCAGATGACCAAATTGCGCATGCCAAAGCTTTGTATATGAAATAACATGAGAATCATGGAATGAGCATGCTGAATCATTCTTAGTTTTTTCATAATCCATGATCTTATACATCCCACAACATAAAATGCTAGAGGAAATAATAACATCATCATTCGAGAGATCATGAATTGTACATCTGTCATCAACAAATTTAAGAAGCAAGCCAATATTGACTAGTGTTGAAATGGATAAGAGATTTTTCTTGATCCCTGACACAAATAAGGCATGAAAATGTGAAAGAACTACCATCAATAGTAGTGAGAATGATCTTTCCAACTCCCATGATAGGATAAGAGGAGTTGTTAGAACATGTGATAGTATTCCTTATAGGAGTAGACTCAAGTGAAGTGAAGAAACTGTGGTCAGAGGCAATATGTTTGATTGCACCATTATCAAAGTACCAAACATCTGGGTCTACTACATATAATCTTGCAATTTTTTTGCAGACTATTTTCTCTCTCTATTTTTATTATTTTGGAGGTTTGAGTATGTTTTTCTATAGAAATTTCAATTCTACATTCTTTGATATGAAGCAAAGGAATCTGTATCTCTCTTATACATAAGAGAGAAATTTTCCAAAAATTCTACAACACTTGCAACTCTAACTTCTCTCCATCTCTTTTATCTCTCTTCCATAGCCAACTATCTTGATTTGCATGCCCTCGACTGGGTAAGGTACTCATATTGATAATTTAAGTGTTGTAATCACCTACTTGACCTACAATGCAAAGAAGCACAGGGACTTTAGGGGTAGCCTCATAAATCATAACCCTTCCAAGTTTCTAGCTCCATATTGAAGATAACTCCAAAGTTCATATAGATGTGATGTAGGTAGTAGTTCTACTATGAACAACTTGGATTTCTATATACTGAGTCCTATATATTTCACATAAGATGAATGATAAATGTAATTTATAGAGATATACATTTTTTTCATGTGTTAGTAGTGTTGGAGTTAGATGTCTGTGGAAGCACGCGAGCAACACAAGGAAGAAGAAGAAGCTTGGAGCACAACACACAATACTGAATGTATTACCACTAGAATCTATAAAGATAAGTAGCCCATTATGGTAACAAGCGTATATACAAGCCGAGGAAAAAACCTCCTAAAGAGGGAAAAAAGTGCCCCGGTGGTCTTAGAGTGTTCACACACATCACTACCTAAATATATCAACAAATCCCCCCTGGGAGTGATGCGGTGAACAAGGATTTGGCACTCATGTATAAGGAAATTCCAAGCTATGTGGAATCAATCCACAAAAGGAAGTAAGCCCAAAGCTTTGCAAAAAGCTTCAAACTTCTCCCTAGGCAGAGCCTTCATGAAAAGGTCTGCAATGTTCTCCTACGTGTGCACATATGCCAAGCTGATCTCCCCAGCAAAGAACCTCTTTCTGACATAATGATAATGCAACTCAATGTGCTTAGTGCGAGCATGGAACACATGGTTCCTCGCAACTGCCAATGCGCTCTGACTGTCAGTGAATATGGTGGTGGCAGAAGACTGACCAACACCCAAATCAGCCATAAGGCATCTGAGCCACACACACTCAACAGTCATTGTGAAAACTACCCTATACTCAGCCTCATAACTTGAAGTGGCCATAGTAGTCTGCTTCTTGCTCAGCCAAGATATGCATGAGCTACCAAGCATGAAGCAAAAACCAATAGTGGACACACGAGTGTCATAGAAACCAACCTAGTCAGAGTCAGAAAAAGCATGCAAATCTGGCAGTAGTGATCCATTCTTGGGATAAGACAACCCAAGTAGCCGAGTACCACTCAAGTAGTGAAAGATTCACTTAACCGCCTGCCAATGCTTGACTCCTAGGCATTGCATAAACCTGCTCATCTGTGAGATAGCAAACTGAATATTTGGCCAAGCAATGCATAAGTGAATCAAGCATCCAACTGCCTGATGATAGAGAACAACATCAAATGCCTCGCAAGCATCATGAAGACTCAATCGTAAACCTGTCTCCATAGGAGTGGCAATAGGCTTATAATTTTCAAGGCCAAAATGCTACAATAATGTTTCAATGTATTTCATTTGACACAAAGCTATTCCACCATCAACTTGCATAAACTGAATGCCCAAATAGTGATGCAAATGCCCCAAATCAGACATCTCAAATGAGGCATGCAAATCAACCTTAAAATCAGCAATGTGTGTGTCATGAGGACTAGTGAGCAGCCTATCATCAACATACACCACAATGATCAGAAGCACATCATTAGCATGCTTAACATATAAGGTGCTTTTAGTTGGACTGTTTTGAAAACCATGTGCAATCAGATAGGCATGTATCTTTTCATACCAAGCATGTGGTGCTTGCTTTAAACCATATAATGCCTTCTATAATGTGCACACCTAGTTTTCATGCCCTTTCTACACAAAGCTACGAGGCTGAAAAACATACACTTCCTCATGCAAGTCACCATTCAAAAATGCTGTTTTAATGTCCAACTGATGTACATTCCAACCATGATGAGTTGCAAGTGCATAGATGCCTTTGCAACAAGCTTAGCCTTATACCTGTCAACTGTCCCATCAAGTTTGCACTTTAGCTTGTATGCCCACTTAGTACCAATGGCCTTCTTGCCAAGAGGCAAGTCACATAAAGACCATGTACCATTTTTCATGATAGCATCATATTCAGATTACATTGCAGCCATCCAATATTCTGAATTTTGTGCTTCATCAAACGAAACAGGTTCAGTCTCATCACAGAGACTAGAGGCAGCCATAACATAGCAATCTGATGCAAAAGACGCACTATGAGAGCCTAACCAAGTATAATATGACAGAAGTGCATCTAATTTGCTATCATGCAAAGTCTGCACCAGCCATTTTGACATAGTTTTTGCATGCTCAATATCAACTCTCTCATCAACAAGTGCATCATGTAAATCCGCATCAGAAATGGAATGATCTGCATCATCACATGAAACCTGCAAAGTTTTTGAAGTTGCCTCATTAGGACCAGCACTAGACTGTCCACCTGTAAAAAGAGGCAGCAAAGTATCATACATGTCTTTGGAGCTAAGAGATGTCTCCTTTGTACATGAAAGTAAGGATTCAATAGCATCTTCCACAAAAATAACATCACGACTAACCAAAATGCGTTTAGTCTGTGGATGATACAAGCGATAGCCTTTGCTTTCAGAACTGTATGCAACAAAAATACATTTTACTATTTTGTCATCCAATTTCTTGCGATGTTGTTCAGGCACTAATGCATATGCCAGACAACCAAAACCACGCAGATGAGCAACACATGACTTGCAACCATGACAAGCCTCATATGGAGTGATAGACTGTAGTGCTTTAGTGGGACAATTGTTAAGTACATATGTTGCACACATGACAACCTCAAGCCAGAAACTATGTGGTAAAGTCTGGCTCTTGACCATACACCTCGCCATCTCCATGAGTGACCTATTCTTCCATTCAGCAACTCCATTTTGTTGAGGTGTGTATGGCATTGTACACTGGTGTTTTATCCCATGTTCAACCAAAAATGCATTAAGGTCAGAAGACATATATTCCCCCCTCTCGATCAGAACGGAGGGTGCCCATTTTACATGCTGACAGATTTTCAGCCAAAACCAGAAACTATTTGAAGCACATAAACACTTCGGACTTTGCCTTCAATGGATATACCCATGCATGCCTGGAAAAGTCATCGATGAAAGTCACGAAGTAAAGATAGTTCCCAAAAGAAGGTGTCTGCATAGGATCATAGACATCACTATGTACAAGCTGCAATTTTTGAGTGGCTCGAACTGAACCATCTTTTGGAAAGGAGGAACGATGCATTTTTTCCAAAATATAGCCTTTACAAACATGTTTTTCAGGTGCCTCAAGTATGGGAAAAGAGGACACCAATTCAAATTTCTACAGGCGTAGCAAACTAGAAAAATTCAGATGACCAAAGCATGCATGCCAAAGCTTTGCATTTGACATAGCTTGAGAATCATGTACTGCACATGCCAAATCATTTACAGATCTTTCATAGTCTATGAGCTTATACAACCCATGACATAAAATGCCAGATGCAATAATGATGTCACCATTTGACAGATCATGAACTATACATCTGTCATCAACAAATTTCACAACCAAGCCAATCTTGGCTAATGCAAAAACTGATAACAAATTTTTCTTGATCCCTAACACAAATAAAGCATCTGACAAAGTGAAAGAACTACCATCAACAGTAGTCAAAATGATCTTATCAACTCCCATAACAAGATAGGAGGAGTTGTTGGCACATGTAATAGTATTCCCTATAGGGGCAAGCTCGAGTGAAGAGAAGAAACTGTGCTACGAGGTAATATGTTTGGTTGCCCCTACTATCAAAGTACCAAACATCTGAGTCTACTGCAGACATGAACTGCTCATGAGAACATGGGTCAAAATTGCAAATAGTAGTAAACACCCATTCTTCATCCTGCACAAGATTATGAGACTTTGTTTTCGGTGTAGAGGCCTCTACAACAACCATTCCAACCTCTTTCTTCTTTGCCTCTTTAGTAGCCAGTTTTGGACAGCTCTTAATGACATGATCATTTGCTTTACAGTATTTGCAAAACAATTTTTTCTTTTTTGATTTCTTCTCATCCTTGTCTTCCTTCTTCAAATGTGCAGCATTTGCAGATTTTTGCTTACTAGTAGAAGAGCTCCATTTACCTTTGCCCTTTTGACTAGCCAAGAAAGCTTGATCTACAACATGCATGATGGAACTGTTCTGCCTAGACTGATCTTCCTAAAACAGAACAGAGACTAACTCCTCAAATGACATGGCATTTAAATTGCCTTTCATCATCAAACTAAGAGTAGAAGAAAAACTTTGATATGATTCATGAAGACCATTCAGAATCGTCTGCACAAGTGAGCAATCTAGTATAACTTCATCACAAAAATCAACTATTCTTTCAAATCCTTGATCTTTATGAGAAAATTATCCATAGAATCACCTTCATTCATGTGCTCACTCTCCAATTATTTTCAGAGATAAGAAACACGAGCCTCATTCCTAGCCTCGTAGTGATAAGTGTATCCCAAGCATCCTTAGTTGTTCTGTGAGAGCGAATGTGAGGAATAATGGCATGTTTGATAGACAAAGCTATCAATGCATGTGCCTGAGCATCTCTACCATCCCAATGAATTTGCTCTATAGTAGGTGCAATAGAAACAACAGCGCAAACATGAATATGCAGAATATCATCATCTTCAACACCATCTCCATCAGCTCCAGCACCTGTATTTGCAATACCTATATTCGCAGGTGTAACAGGACATCTTTCAACACCTTACACAATATTCCATAGTCCTTTTGTGACCAATACATGATGCATCATATAAGCCCACAATGGGTAATTCGTACCATCCAACTTATCCTCAACAGTCAACATATGAAATACATCATTGCTTTCAGCCATGGCCACTGACTAAAATATCTTGATGGAAAAAAATGACTGTATCTAAAAAAGTTGAATAGAACTACCCAAACATGTTTTGCTAGACCTGTAGCAGACTTCGAGATGCTTATAATGATGAACCAAAGTTGGTATATATCTTTTGCACAAAAAGATGAAAGAGCCTGCACAAGCATTGCGATAGTGCATTCGGAGGCCAAAACAAGATTAGATCGCGATTTTGGCATCACAAAACGAAGCTATTTTGATCTCTAAAACAGCCTGAGTATGCTTACCAAATTTTGTGCGATTATGAGATTGCAACTAGAGAGGTGTAGAAAACGTGCTAGATGAAGCGGTGACCTGCTCTGATACCAATTGTTGGAGTTAGACATCTGCGGAAGCACGCGGGCAGCACAAGGAAGAAGAAGAAGAAGCTTGGAGCACAACACACAATACTGAATGTATTACCACTAGAATGTACAAAGATAAGTAGCCCATTAGGGTAACAAGCATATGTTGCGAACATTTGTTTTATGTAGGGTACAAGTTTCAAATTATGTAAATACCTTTGGGAAGTCTTCAAATACTTCAAGAAGGCTCATATTATTCATAAAATGTAGCAAAAATACCACGTGAGTTCTAGAACATGGTGAGTCAAATTAGTGAGTCACAAGGGAGCTTCAGTGGTGTCCTAGTGGAAGGTCGATGTGGCTAGTTCTCAAAGTCCATCAATACTTTGCTTATTTGAGCACTTGAGTCATGTAATACCTCCATCCAAGTGTCTACCACGAATTTAGATGTATTAGGAAGGTTTTAGATTAGTTTCCCATGCTATAAAAAGAGGAGAAAAGTCGTGATCTTGTGGGATGTCCAAGAGAGTCATATGTGTATCTCTACACTGCTGTAGTTTTGTATGCAGAGATTGCAGAGCTTGTATCTCCCTCATTATATATCCAAATTACATGTTTGATAGCTCATTTGAAAGCTCTTCTTGTCTACTTTCATAGTACCAATTTTCATAATCATTGGATTTGTGAGCTGAGAGCAACACTCTCTGCAAGTAGTGTGTGTTCTCTATTTTTTATCCCTGCTGAAGGTCTCCATTAAACATCCAACTTGCAGAGGTCATATCTCCTTGTGTATGTACCCAAATCATGTGTTCTTTAGCTTGTTAGAAAGCTCTCCAAGTCTATTTGTATTCTGGAAAGTTTCAGATTCATTGGAGTTGTGAGTTAAGAGCAGTAGTCTCTGCAAGTGATGTATGTCCTCAGGTTCATCTCTGTTTCAAGGTCTCCATTAAAGCTGCATATTGCAGAGGTCATAGCTCATTGTGTATTTATCCATTTGAGGTGTTCTATATCTTGTTGGAAATCTCTTAGAGTCTAGTTTATGTGTGTGAAACAGTTTTGGAAAATTCCAAGTGAGGAAAGAGAAATTTGCTCTGCAAGAAAATTGGTCTGTACATACAAGTTTGTGAAAAAGTCAACTAGGTCCTGTTGGGTTTAAAGAGAAATTTGCTCTGCAAGAAAATTGGTCTGTGCATACAAGTTTGTGAAAAAGTCAACTAGGTCCTGTTGGGTTTCACCTACTTCTAGCTGTACTTTGGAGATCAATAAACTCCAACATTGGTATCAGAGCAAGTACTTAGAGGCTTGGAGAAGGTTATCATACCTTGGCGAAGAATTTGAAGCTATCAAAGAAGCAGTTCATCATCAACACTACACAAAGGTAGAAGAAGATTGCAAGGAGGCATCTGAAGCAACATCCAAGCAAAGAAAGGTGCACATACCTCATTTACAAGGTAAATATTATATTTCTTCTCATCACACACATTGGAAAGGAGGCTTAAAGGAGGAAGCTTAGCATTTGTACTATGGGAGACCAACATGCACAAATAGAGAAGCTTGATAAGACCAATTATCAAGCATGGAAGTTTAGAATCACAGCATACTTGCAAGGTAGAGGCTTGTATGGTTTGATTGATGGCACAGATATCAAACCCACATTACCAGAGGACCCAAATCAGCAACAATTGAGGGAGTTTAGACTTTGGAATGAGAGAGACAAAAGGGTTATATTCATTTTATCACAAAATATTCAAGATTCAATGGTAGGACACATACAAGATCTAGACACAAGTAGAGATGTTTGGCTTGCATTGGAAAGGTTGTATGCTACAGGTACAAGAGCAAGGAAGATTCAACTCAAAAATGAGTTGAATAACCTAAAGAAAGATACAAGGACATCGGTCAATGATTACATATTGAAAGTTAAAGAGATTGCAGATCAACTAGGATCAATTCAAGCTCATGTGGAGGACGACGACTTGGTTGCACATACTCTCAACGGACTCAAAGATGATGAGAGATGGAAACCCTTCATTACTTCAGTTTATGTCAGAGGAGAATTACCAGATTTTGATCAACTTATTGCCCTCATGGTCACGGAGGAGATGAATCTAAATGGTTCTACTTCAAATCAAAAAGGATCTCAAGGACAAGCTCTTTATGTAGGATCATCAAGAGGTGGAAACAGAGGTGGAAGAGGTTCAAATAGAGGTCGAGGAAGAAGGAGCGATGATCAAAGGACTTCAAGTGGCTTCTTCAACACAAGAGGAAGAGGAAGATCAAGCGCTAGAGGTACGAGAGGCTACTACAACTACAACCAAAGACAAAGGAGTGAAGATAATAAGAATAATTGCTATATATGTGGAAGGTATGGACACTATGCCAAAGATTGTTATCAAAATGAAAATAATCAAGGTGGTAATCAAAGAGGAGGCTATTCAAGAAGAGGTAAACAACAAGGAAATTATGCAGTTGAAGGTAAAAGTGATGATTATGATTCTCTTCTTATGATGAATGTAGAAACTAAGATGAATTGCAATAGCGATGTATGGTATGTAGATAGTGGTTGTTCTAATCACATGTCTCATGATGCTTCATGGTTTTCTAATATGCATAATCCGTCATGTAAAGGTCATGTTGAAACAGGAGATGATACGACACATAAGATTATGCAGGTTGGAGATGTTGTTATGCAGGACAAGAGCAAGAAAAATTGCTTGAAGGATGTACTTTATGTGCCAACGATCACTAAGAATTTGATGTCGGTTGGTCAAATGGTAGAAAAAGGTCTACAAGTGAGATTTAATCATGCAGGTTGCTTCATTGAGGATCCAAAGCAAAGGAGGTTAATTGCTAGAGGTCAAAAACAAGGTAGATTGTTTACATTCAAGGTAAACCCAAATCATACAAACTATTTCTCTTATGGTATGCATCAAATAGCAGAGCTTGATCTATGGCACAAAAGGATTGGACACATGAATGTACACAGGTTAAAGGAGCTATCAAAGAAGAGGATTGTTGAAGGATTACCTGATCTTACTAAGCAACATATGGTGCATCTTTGTGAAGCATGTCAAATGGGTAAGCAGAGTAGACAACCTTTCAAGCATTCAAGCTATGTAAGTGATGGTTTGCTAGATCTCATACACACAGATGTGTGGGGACCTACTAAAAAGGCATCCTTGGTTGGTAATAAGTACTATGTTTCATTCATTGACGATCATAGTAGAATGACATTTGTGTATTTCATTAAACATAAGAGTGAGGTCTTTGATTGTTTCAAGAAGTTCAAATCATATGTCGAAAAGCAAACAGGAAGGTATATTAAGAAGCTAAGGTCTGATGGAGGGGGAGAGTATTTCTCTCAAGTTTTTACTGATTTTTTGTATGATGAAGGTATCAAAAGAGAAGTTACATGCAGGTATACTCCACAACAAAATGGAGTCGCAGAAAGAAGAAACAGAATCATAGCAGAAGCATCTAGAAGTATGCTTAATGATATGTGTTTGCCTAATTATTTTTGGGCTGAAGCTGTTAGCACAAGTGTTTACATTATGAATAGAGTTCCGACTGCTGGAGTTCATCATTTGACACCATATGAGGTATGGCATGGAAGGAAACCAAGTGTAAGTCATTTGAAAGTATTTGGTTGTGTATGTTATGTACATGTACCTAATGAGGTGAGATCTAAACTTGATGCAAAATCAGAAAAATGTATATTTATTGGTTATGCAGATACTCAAAGAGGATATAGATGCCATAATCCTCATACCAATAAGGTTGTTGTGTCAAGAGATGTAAACTTTGATGAATCACTTTCATGGTATGCAGATAAGAATTGTTTGCAGGTCATGGATGAAAATGAAGAAGGTGTGGTTGAAGGAGATGAATGCATAGTTTAGCCATCAGGAAGTTTAAATGATGAAAGGAGTGGTCTAGATGAAGAAAGAGGATCACCTTTCAATGGAAGATTAAGGCAAGAGTCACCTCCAAGTGTTAAAAGTAAAGGTAAACTCAAACTTGTTGAAGTTAATGATGAAGGAGAGGAAATTAGTGATGTATGTGAGTATGGAGAATCATCAAAGGTTCCTAATAAGAAAGGAAGAGCATCTACATTGGAGGTAAGAAGAACTTCAAGAGTAAGTAAGCAACCTCAAAGGTATACTTATGAATCTTTCATGAATACTCATTATGCTTTTATGACAAAAGTTGAGCAGGAAAATGAACCCACATGTTATGATGAGGCCAAAGGAGATGAAAAGTGGGAGAAAGCAATGAGAGAAGAAATGGAAGCACTACAGGATAACAAGACTTGGTATTTAGTCCCAAGTACACCAAAGCAAAAGGTAATTGGTTGCAAGTGGGTTTTTAAGATTAAAAGAAATAGTGATGGTAGTGTGTCTAGATATAAGGCTAGACTTGTAGCAAAAGGATATAATCAAACTCAAGGTGTGGACTATGAGGAAACATTTAGTCCAGTAGCAAATATGGCAACAGTAAGAACTTTGTTGGCTTTAGCTGCAAGTAAAAGGTGGAATATATATCAACTTGATATAAAAAATGCCTTTCTTAATGGTGAGTTAAATGAAGAAGTGTATATGTCACAGGCAGATGGTTATGTGGATGCAAAATGTCCTAATCATGTATGCAGGTTAAAGAAGGCATTGTATGGTCTTAAGCAGGCACCAAGGGCATGGAATGCAAGGTTGGTAAAGTATCTTATGCTGCAAGGATACACAGCGAGTCATGCTGATCCTTCACTTTATGTAAAACATGTAGATGGCATGTGTGTCTATGTATGCATTTATGTGGATGACTTGTTGATTACAGGGAATGATGCAAAAGCAATTGATGAGATAAAAGGTAATTTGGGAAAGGAATTTAAAATTTCAGATCTTGGTTTGCTCAGATACTTTCTTGGGATTGAAATTGTGTATAGCGATGAAGGTATGTGGTTGATACAAAGAAAGTATATATGTGATATGCTGAAAAGGTTTGGTATGCAGGAATGTAAATTTGTTTCTACTCCAATGGAATGTAATGTAAAGCTGAGTGCAAAGGAAGGTGATGAGTTGCATGATATGAATGTATATAGATCCATGGTAGGATCTTTGATTTATGCAACAAAAACTAGACCTGATATATGTTATGCAGTGGGAGTATTGTCACAGTTTATGCATGAACCTAGAGTACCTCATATGCATGCAGCGAAAAGAGTGCTTAGGTATTTGAAAGGTACCATGAACGAAGGATTATTTTATAGTCATGATGTTGATCTAACTCTTAAAGTCTTTAGTGATGCAGATTGGGCTGGAAGCAAAGATGACAGAAGATCCACAAGTGGATATGTGGTAATAGCAGGAAACAAGACATTAACATGGAGTTCAAAGAAACAGCCTACAGTTGCTTTATCTTCTACAGAGGCTGAGTATAGAGGTTTAGCATTGGCTACTACTGAGGTTATGTGGTTTAAAAAGTTGTTTCATGACTTGAATGTGCAGGTTGATGTACCACTGATATATGGGGATAACTTGAGCAGCATTCATATGACCTCAAATCCTATTTTTCATGCTAGAACAAAGCATATAGAGGTTCACTATCATTATGTTCGAGAGAAGGCCATGAACAATGAAGTGCAGGTTTCTTTTGTTGGAACAAAGGATCAAGTTGCAGATATCTTCACCAAATCCTTGGATGGACCAAAGCTTCAAAGATTCAACTATATTCTTGGCATGAAGGGAATACCCTTTGAAACTTGAGGGGGAGAATGTTGCGAACATTTGTTTTATGTAGGGTACAAGTTTCAAATTATGTAAATACCTTTGGGAAGTCTTCAAATACTTCAAGAAGGCTCATATTATTCATAAAATGTAGCAAAAATACCACGTGAGTTCTAGAACATGGTGAGTCAAATTAGTGAGTCACAAGGGAGCTTCAGTGGTGTCCTAGTGGAAGGTCGATGTGGCTAGTTCTCAAAGTCCATCAATACTTTGCTTATTTGAGCACTTGAGTCATGTAATACCTCCATCCAAGTGTCTACCACGAATTTAGATGTATTAGGAAGGTTTTAGATTAGTTTCCCATGCTATAAAAAGAGGAGAAAAGTCGTGATCTTGTGGGATGTCCAAGAGAGTCATATGTGTATCTCTACACTGCTGTAGTTTTGTATGCAGAGATTGCAGAGCTTGTATCTCCCTCATTATATATACAAATTACATGTTTGATAGCTCATTTGAAAGCTCTTCTTGTCTACTTTCATAGTACCAATTTTCATAATCATTGGATTTGTGAGCTGAGAGCAACACTCTCTGCAAGTAGTGTGTGTTCTCTGTTTTTTATCCCTGCTGAAGGTCTCCATTAAACATCCAGCTTGCAGAGGTCATATCTCCTTGTGTATGTACCCAAATCATGTGTTCTTTAGCTTGTTAGAAAGCTCTCCAAGTCTATTTGTATTCTGGAAATTTTCAGATTCATTGGAGTTGTGAGTTAAGAGCAGTAGTCTCTGCAAGTGATGTATGTCCTCAGGTTCATCTCTGTTTCAAGGTCTCCATTAAAGCTGCATATTGCAGAGGTCATAGCTCATTGTGTATTTATCCATTTGAGGTGTTCTATATCTTGTTGGAAAGCTCTTAGAGTCTAGTTTATGTGTGTGAAACAGTTTTGGAAAATTCCAAGTGAGTAAAGAGAAATTTGCTCTGCAAGAAAATTGGTCTGTGCATACAAGTTTGTGAAAAAGTCAACTAGGTCCTGTTGGGTTTCACCTACTTCTAGCTGTACTTTGGAGATCAATAAACTCCAACAGCATATATACAAGCCGGGGGAAAAAACCTCCTAAAGAGGGAAAAAAGTGCCCCGACGGTCCTAGAGTGTTCACACACATCACTACCTAAATATATCAACAAGTAGATTACAAATCGGCTAAAGAAATAGTGGTGTTTTAGTTGTCTTGATGTGGAGTTTTGATAGTAGAAGTGCAAAGAGATTGCCTTATCAATTCAGTGTAAGGACATGGATTATTCGATTTCAAAGATTATGAATCATTTTTGAATCCTCACATATCATGAATCTAACTTTGGATTAATATTTGACTGCACAATGTATATTCGTATTTCCCATTGGTGTGCATTGCATACCCATGACTTTCATTGCATCCTCAATCTGATAGTGAGAGATGGAGAAGTTTCTCTAGAGACTGATTATATTGAGGGAAGAAGCAAAAGCTTTTATGTGTGGCATAGCAAGGTATTTAGTTTGCATTACTTGAAATATCATAAGCTATAGATGTCTTCAAGTTTGAATGATAGATTGCAGCTTGTAGTGTTTGTGAATGAGGCTCGTAGATATGTGTACAATGTTTTCCTTCTTTCCATGCTCCATAGTAATACTATAATTCTATGCTCATACATGATGACTATACTAACTCATAATTCCATGTGTTCATGTATATCTCCTAAAGTGGGTGTGAACTTGAAAGGGTGATATCTATTAGCACCTTTCCACTTCGTATTTTCTGTCACCTATTTTTTTTTATCATGCTTAGCTATATTTCATATCACCAGTTTCTCTGCTCTCTTGACAAGGAATTCAAGAATCAAGAAATCACCTGTGACAATAATCAATCACGTACTTTTTGTGATTGGGCCTCAAAGATTGTATTGAGTAGTGTCTACATGTCAAGTGCTAGCTTAGAAAAGTTCATTAAGGTCGTTTAACATTATGGTATTAGATGTCACATGATCAAAACCTTTGCATGATGCAAGGATGTGAGATTGATAAAAGGTTGCTTAATATTTTATGTATAAGGTATACATGCATTCATAGGCACATGCATATTTTCATGCATATTGTAACATAGCCATACTTGTATACGTTCATTTATACATGCCTAAAAGTCTATCATGAATATATGCGTATGCATACATGAATGTTGTTATCTATATATAGATTCACAATTTCTTATACCTACACACATGGGTTTGCCTATTACTGATATTTTTATTCAGCTAAACATATTCATTGATGAAATTTCCACGTGCATTCTGTATCGATTCCTCAAAAAGTACTTGCATACATATTATACAGTTATATGTTATGAATCGTGATTAATAAATACAGTAAAGTAGAATGTTATATGTTATATGTTATGAATCGTGATTAATAAATACAGTTATATGTTATGAATCGTGATTAATAAATACAGTAAAGTAGAGAAATTAAAAAAGAGACAAAGCATTGTGCATAGCTAGTGAGGACTTGAACTTTTATTGTTAATTTACACATATATTAATGCACCCGCACATCCAAAAATTGCAACACCAAATTGGTGGATTACACAAAGCTCAACAAGGCAACAAATCCTAGAGACATTTTCAGGAATGACAACATCTAGGAAGGGGGGAGTATTCCAGATTAGAGATAGACCAAAGATTCCATATTAAAAAGAGCAAGACAAATAATGCGAGATGAAGTGAAGCAATGCAAAGACTCATAATTTTTTTTTCTGCAATCTTCATATAATTTTTGTAATACTTCCACTTTGCTTAGAACCTTAAACTCTTATGAATGTATTTAGTCTCATAACTCCTAAGAATTCGGGAGAGATCAGCCTCGCAATTATCTCACCTACTATAGATTAGATAACTCAATGAACTTGTTAGAATTGCTCTACAGATAATGTAGGACTATTTTTAACTAGAGTGGTCACTTTTTACTATGGACAAGGCCACTAATTTTTGTGTAAACCTCAGAGAGAGCTCAATTTTGAAGAATTTTTCCATTTGATGACTAAAGAGCTCTTTCAAATCTTATAAATCTCTTTTTCTCATGCATTTCTCCCTTGTTCTTGCTCCATGGAGGTGGATATGTTGAGAAATGCGTGTCCCAAGGGACATGAAAGCCTTGAGATACTTTTTCCATTCAACGGTGGCTTTGTATGTGTGCTGAGCTCTAGTGTGAGTTAAGTTCAATCATGCTATTTGTATCACGAAAAGAACACTTGTTAGCTGTTACTCAACAACCCATGGATTGTATTTGGCGTGGCTGTTTGGGCCATATATCACGTAGTGGAATGGAAAATCTTTCTCGTTCTGGCTACTTACCTGTGTTATCTTTCTATGATTTTTCAATTTGTGAGCATTCTCAAAATGGAAAGCAAACTAGGAATGTTCACAAAATGCACATTGACTCTTCAATTTAGCCTTTAGATCTCATTCATATGGATGTGTGTGGTCCAATGCACACAAGTCCATTAGCGGTTCTCTTTATTTTGTGACTTTCAGAGATGATGCTACTAGAAAAGTCTAGGTATATCTTATCAAAGCAAAGGATGAGGTATTTCTTACTTTCAGAAAATGGCTTGCTTTAGTTGAGACTGAAAAAGGAACTAAGCTTAAGGCTTTATGTTCAGATAATGGGGGTGAGTATACCTCACATGAATTCAACCTTTTCTATCAGTCTAGAAGAACTTGTAGAGATTTTACAGCTCCTTATACCCCAATATAGAATGGTGTGGCTGAAAGGATGAATATAACTATTTATGATAGAGTAATTTCTATGTTGCATCATGCAAAACCTTTCACAAGGCCTTTGGACAGAAGTAGTATTGAGTGCAGTTCATGTGATTAACCTTTCACCTAGTATTGCCAAAGGTATGAGAGTAGCACAAGAGTTATGGACAAGGAAGCAACCACATTATGATCATCTTCGATTTTTTGGGTGTGAAGCCACCATATTATGATCATCTTTGCGTTTTTTGGGTGTGAAGCCACCATATATGATCATCTCTAAGTTTTTGGGTGTGAAACCCCAAGAAGCTTAGACAAAAGTTGGACCATAAGTCAAAGAAATGCATTTTTCTTGGATCTAGTCAAGAAGGACAATTTGGATATCGCTTATGGGATCCTGAAATACGATCACTAATCAAAAGTAGTGATGTCATTTTCAATGAGTCTAAAACGCATAAACAAACCATTAAGGAGGTTGAAGTGAGAAGAGTGGCGTTTGAGGATACTAGTCCTCTAGTTAGCATGCATAAAAATGCTACACATAGGGATGTTCAAGATAATGTCCGATCAGATCAGTATGCAAATGTTCCTGTTTAGCAACCATTGAGATGCTCTACACGGGTGGCTCACATCCACCTGATAGATATGTTCCAGGTTTGGATTTTTTTATGCTAACAAATGTTGGTGAGCCTTCTTGCTAACAAAGATTCTATGTAGACGACGGATCATGTCAAGTGGGAGCATGCCATGAAGAGTGATTTGGATTCTATTCATAAGAATGGTACTTGAGATTTAGTACCTTTGCCAAAGGTAAGGAAAGCTTTACCATGTAAATGGGTATATAAGCTGAAATTCACATCAAATAGTGCTTCTCCAAAGTATAAAGAATGACATGTTGCAAATGGTTTTAAGCAACAACATGGTTTTGATTTCGAGGAAATCTTCTCTCCAGTGGTCAAGATGACTACCCTACACATGTTGCTTGGATTTGTTGCAATGGAGGACTTAGAGCTAGCCAAATGGATGTGAAAATTGCTTTCTTCCATGGAGATCTTACATATGAGATCTATATGGAACAACCAGGGGTTATGTAGTTCTTGGCAAAGAAAGTCTATTTTGTATGCTTAAGAAGAGCTTATATGGACTTAAACAGTCCCCTAGACAAGGGTACCAAAAGTTTGATGCTTTTATAAAGTCTCAATTCTATTCACGAAGAAATGAGGATCATTGTCTCTACACAAAGAGATGCTCAGATGGCAGCTTGATATGCTTGATACTTATGTCAATGATATGTTGATTGCTGGGAATTCCTCTTATGACTTGCCAATTCTCAAAAAGAAATCGAGTCAAACATTTGATATGAAGGATTTAGGGGATGCCAAACATATTCTTGGCATGCGGATTACTAGTGTTAAAAGTAAAAGATGCATATATTTGTCTCAAAGTAAGTACATATCCAAAGTACTTCACAAGTTCATTATACATGGTGGAAAGGCATTGAGTACACCTTTAACCACATATGTGAAATTGAGCAAGGATGGTTGCCCCAAATTAGATGAGGAAAAGGAATTCATGACCATAATTCCTTATTACTATGCTATTGTTAGTCTCATGTATGCTATGGTAGCTACAAGGCCAGACATTGCATTTGCAGTGGGAGTTGTGAGCAGATATATGTTTAATCCAAGCAAGAAACATTGGGAAGAGGTCAAGATGATTTTGAGATATCTGAGTGGCACTAAGGACAAGCGTCTATGCTTAGGTAGAGGGAAATCATCCATTATTAGTTACACAAATTTTGAATATGCTTGTTGTGTAGACAATCGTAAGTCTACATCACGGTACATTTTTCATTTTGCTGGAGGTGCTATCTCTTGGAGATCTCTTTCAATAATGTTCAACTATTTCCACCACAGAGCAGATTATGTTGCAGTAAGTGAGGCATATAAGGAAGCATTGTAGCTTTCTTGTCTTGCTTGTGATATGGGTCTACCTCAGCATGTACCTCCTTTGCTTAGTGATTGTCAGAGTGCCATTGCTTTGGCTAAGAATCCGGTCTATCATGCAAAGACCAAGCACATTGAGGTCAGGTATCACTTCATTAGAGATTGCTTAGCCACTGAGCACATTATTCTTGAGAAGGTTCATACTCGAGATAATGCTGCAGATGCTTTGACTAAATCTCTACCATAGAATAGCTTTTGACACTCTTGTCACTTGATGGGGGTTACTTGATTCATGATCTTACACAATCACTTGTATACTGTGTAACATGCCCATCAGGTGGGGGGTATAATTTGTATACTTACACGAGTATTCTTTATGATTCTTCATTTCTTTCCCATAGTTACTTTGGCCATATTGGCCTTTAGGTCCTGCTCTTGAACTAACTTGATCCGGATCCTTAGGTCTGATGAGATCATTGCCATTGCTTGAACTTGGGAGCTTCTACTAAAGGGGTTTGGCATAATGTTTTTCTTCCCTGGTTTATGGATGATTTCGATGTCAAATTTCACGAGGAAGTCCTGCCACTTTTTCTGCTTTGGACTTAGCTTTGGTTGGGAGGAAAAGTACTTAACGGAAATGTTGTCCATGAAGACCTTGGTGTGCTTGTCTTGGACATAGTGTCACCATTTTTGGAGATAGTGTACTACCTACCACCAACATCTCCTTCTTGTGTGTGCTCCACCTCAGTTTGGTTTCATTGAACTTATGTGTCTCATAGGCAACCGGTTGGCCATCTTACATAAAAAACACTTTTGATTGGGGTTGTGACTTTGAGTGCTTCAAATGCCTCTTCTTTTGCTTGACCCCATTTGAAGGATTCTTTCTCTTTGATCAACTCGAGTAATGGGGCTGCTATCTTGCTGAAGCCTTGGATGAAATGGTGGGGAAATTGATAGAACCTGATAAATTCTTGCACTTCTTTGATCGATGATACAGGGGCCCACTTGAGCACTACCTCCACTTTCTTGGTATCAATGTGTAGCCCAAGTTCTAAGACGATAAAGCCCAAAAATTCCACCTTCTTCATGGCAAACTGGCATTTTCTTGGCTTGGCAATGAGACATCATTTGCGGAGGTGTTGGAGGATTGCTCGGATGTGTTCATAATGCTCTTCTAATGTGCGGCTGTAGACAAGCAGATCATCGATGTTGATGATGAGAAAAAGATCGAGCATGTCCCAAAAGCCGTCGTTCATTTCTCAGTAGAAGGTTGCGGGGGCCCCCGTTAGATCAAATGGCATAACTAGCTATTCATAGCTTCCATAGCGTGTGCAAAATGTTGTCTTTTTTATGTGCTCTTGAGCCACTCAAATCTGGTGGTAGCTTGAACAGAGGTCTATGCATGTGAAGTATTTGGCCTTCCCAAGGTGATCTAGAAGCTCCTCCATAACTGGGATAGGGTACTTACTCTTGATCGTGTTTTTGTTGAGGGCTCGATAATCAATGCATAAGTGCATTGAGCCATCCTTCTTCTTCACAAAGAGAATAGGTGCCCCATAAGGTGAGTTGCTTAGTTGAATGTACCCTTGTTCCTATAGCTTGTGTAATTATTGCTTTAGCTCTTTTAGGTTGGTTTCGTTCATCTTGTATGGAGCTCGCAATAGGGCTAGTTGCTCTGGCAAGGTATCTATCCGATGTTGAACATTGTGTAAGGGTGGGAGCCCTAGTGGGAGCATATCTGTGGGTACGTTCACATATTCTTTAAGGAGGAAGTGAAAGCTTGGATGGCCGATCTGTGATTCCTCTATGTGAACTATCTCTATCTCTTGCTCGACTGGTCGTAGGACATAGAGGTGTGTGATTCCCCCTTGATACACTACCTTGTTGAACTGCTTGTGCAAGATTTTCTTGGGCATGTGTTTTGAGGATGTGGCCCTTGCTTGGGAGTTAGGTTCTCTTAGGAACTTGTGCCAGTGGCACCTATGTTTGTGTTTCGATGGGGGTCCATCTCTGGCACCCTGCACTCTATGACAATCCACCACTAGGGCCTGCTCGTTTTGATCCAGGAGTACTTTGTCCACACCTTTTCCAAAGAAACTGATCATATTTTTGATCTATTAAAGAGAGCCCAAGTGGCCGGACCATTGGCCGGACCACTTGGGCACCTTGCACTCTGTGACAATCCACCACTAGGGCCTGCTCATTCTGATCCAGGAGTACTTTTTCCGCACCTTTTCCAAAGAAACTAATCATATTGTTGATCTATAAAATAGAAAATCTAAGTGGCCAGACCATTGGCCAAGTAGAACGGGCACACACTTTGCATGGCGTATGTGGATACCTTGACCTTGGGCAAAGATGATGGACATTCTGAGATGTTTGCTTAACTTGAGGCCTAGACGTCATGCACGTTTGGGTGTCATGAAGTTGTGTGCAACTCCTGTATCAAGCATGATTGGAATTCTTTCCTCGGATCTTCGACATGATGAAGAATTGGTGGACCACCGGTAAGGAAACTAGGTTGCACTAAGCTTTTTGTTTGGTGGACTTTTCTCTTGATGATGTGGAGGAATCAGAGTCTCCACTGTAAACCTCTGTAATCCTTGGTCAGGAAGTGGATGCTTCCTGACCTGACATCCCCTCATTGAGTGCACTCATGTCTTTTTGATGTTTCCAACATTTCTCTATAGGGTGGTTGCCTTGGTAGTGGCAACAGACCAATCATGGATCCCAATGGGTCTGATTAGATCTATTCGAGGAGTTTGAGCGCGTTTTTAATGGTGTGGGGAGAGCACATAGACCTTGGCCCATTGGTTCTTGTTTGATTTTTGTTGAGATTGAATTTGTTTTGTGGAGGTGTTGGTTTCTCTTTTTTTGGCTTGCCCTTGGTCCGAGGGTCTCACCTGTTGGTTGGAGTATGCATCATTTAGCCGCTCGGCAATGTGCACAACCTCCTCCCACATTAGGGGGTTTTGTTTCTCGACTTCTTTGTGGTAGTATGGGAAGCATTTGTAAAGGAAACTGTGTAAACGGTCCACATCTAACATGTATGAGATGCGGAACATTAGTTTGCAGTATTGAGATACATAAGGCCCGATGAACTTGTCTTGGTGAACGTTTTGCCACTCATCCCATGACTGAAATGCCTCATTGCGAGGTACAAAGTAGTCTGTGAGGGTGGTCTTGAATTGATCCTAGGTGGTCCATGCCAGCTTCTTGTGCTCCACCATGTACGAGGCCGTTGCTTTGTCTTGAAGGAACTGGCCAGCAATACATACCTAATTGTTGCAACCAACCTGTAGGATTTGAAGGTAGTTTTCCATTGCATCCATCCATCAGTTGATGGCGATAGAGTTGCAACCGCCTGGGTATTTGTTGGGAGGGTTCGATTTGAAGAGGCCAAAGGAGTCTGGGTTATCGATGTCATCTGGTTGTAATTGGTTGAGAGGTGACGGGTCCGGTTGGGGGTTTGATTGAGAGGTTGGGTGTGGGATTGGTTGAGCATTTGGTTGGTTGGTTCATAACATTTGTTCATTGACTAGGTCGGCTAGTTAGGCAAGCAAATCTTCCAATCGGTCAATTTGGTCATTGACTTTGTTCGGATCCAGTTTGGTTGTGTAAGGATCTGGTTGAGGGTGGGTTTTTGCTTCTTGGAGGCATTCATGGAGGTTTGCATTTGCCAAGAGAAGGTGGTTGATCTCCTCTTTGAGGGCCTCCCTTTTAGCATAGTGACGGTTATGTCGAGTAGTGATGTTGTGGGCTCGCTCCACCTCCAGGTTGAGACTGATCGGGCCATCTTCAAAATCATCCGTCATTGGGAAAAAGATCCCAACAGCAGCAACCGGGTGGGAGAGGGTGGTAGGATAGCACGGGGGTTGTGTGAGAGCACGATAGTGGCATGAGAGTGTGATGGTAGGGTGAGAGTGCAAATGCGGTGGGAGAGTGTAGTGATAGGGCAAGAGCACAACAATGGCAACTGAGCATGCCGATCTGGGGGTGACAACGAAAGCATGTATGTGGTGATGACACGGTGTAGCAACGGTGACACACTCACGGCGAGACATAATGATAGTGGCACATAGCGATGGTGGCACTTCAAGGGCAAGGGAGAGGGGCGGGAGAGAGAGAGGGGGGAGAGGGAGGGTAGCACCTATGGAGAGGTGGGGGGAGGGAAAAATGTACGCGTGATGTCAAGAGGACTCACCCAAGATGGGCCTAGGATATTGATGGCATTGCCAACACGAGTGTGATAGTCCACCCACCAAAGGCTTCCCCTAGGCTCGTGCTCTGATACCACTTGAGATATCCTAGACTGCCCCAAATTCGCAAGGCCTGAAAGAGGACCCAAGGCATGTGCAACAACACAAGAACATGGAATGCCAAGATGTTTTCCAAGAAAGCTTTTTGAATTACTTTCATAAAATAATTACAACTGGATGGCAAAGAGAGCTTGATTAAGGAGGTGGCATCCAGGCGCACTAGTACTTGTTATAGTTGTACACAATTTGGCACCGTTGTGGATAGAAAAACAAGGGTTGTGACAAGGGGGGATGGGGGGAGGGGGGGAAGAGAGAGAGAGAAGGAAGAGAGGGGAGAGAGAGTAGAGAGAGGGTAGAGAGAGGGTAGAGAGAGGGTAGAGAGAGGGTAGAGAGAGGGTAGAGAGAGTAGAGAGAGGGTAGAGAGAGTAGAGAGAGGGTCGAGAGAGGTAGAGAGAGGATAAGAGAAAGGTAGAGAGATAGAGAGAGGTAGAGAGAGATAGAGAGAGGTAGAGAGAGATCTTTTTGTAATAAAAATAAAAGTCGAGCAGGGCCATTTTTTTTGCAAAAAAATATCTTGAAAAATAGGCAAAAAATTATATAAATTCCCAGAAAACCCCAAAAAAAATTCTCAAAAAAATTTCTAAATCTCTAGGGGATTTCCACACTCAAAACCATAGAAAGCCTCTTTTATTCTTCTATTTTATCAAGAAAAATATCATTGAAAAAAGATTAAAGTTTTTTAAGAAAATCCAAAAAGATTCTAAAAATTCCTTAAAATTTCCAACAAGGCATTAATGAAATGGGCAATGAATTTCCTTCTAAATTGCATAAAAAACTGAAAGAAAAAGCATGAAAATTGATGAAAATTAATAAAATTTAAGCAAACAAATGATATGAGAAAGCTATGTACAACCTTGACAGATTTCGCAAGTTCCAAGTGATCCAGAAAGCTTCACTTTTGTTGGTGATAGGCCTTGAGCCTAGATATGATGACTAATGGAAGCTCTTTGCCCTCCATAGACTCTAACTATACTGCACTTCGTTTCAATTGTCTTCCTTTTGGGCACACTAAAAATGGGATAGGACCACCCTGAATCCTTCAATGGAATAATATTTTCAGCATATTACATCTTTTGTACCTGTGTTTTAGCAAATTTTTTATTTAAATCGTAACATTTCCATCTTATCGTTCCAACTTCTTCAGCCAATGGATCTTGTGTTTCCAAAGACATACAGGTACTCCTTCCACCTTCTTGTAATGCCTTGCACTTAATGCCATAAAAATTATGACGATATCCATACCATTATCCATAACAAAGTGGCCATTGGTATAGGGTTTGAAGTAGCTTCATCAATGTTGCTTTTAAGGGTATTTCCTTTCTTCTTTCTTCTATGCGATGTGACTAGCTCACCCGAATTAGTAACCTAAATGATCTCCTCTTTTCCTTTAGACTTCCTCTCTCCTTGAGTTGTCTGAAAAAATTCCATAGCAAGAAGACGAGTCTTCTATTTGTCGCCAAGCCAACATGTTCTCTTCTTCATATAAATTGGCCTCTAGGTTGTCCAACATATCTTTTTCCATACAAATACCGATTGTCTTCATGGTGCTATTATGTCTTTGATTGTCTGGTCCTTCTTCTAAAAATGTCTATTACAACTCTTTTCCTTCTTGTTTTACCCACATAGTATCATTTCCCCAATCATGCAGCACATTGGCATGCCTTAACCAAGGTCTTGCAATTAACATGGGAAAACTTCCATCTACCTCTAGCAACCTTAAGAAAACAAAATCCAAAGTGAAGATGTTACCTTGTATCTCAACGGGGACTCTAGGGACCACTTCCATAGGTCTTACTATGCTTTGATCTGCTAATGTTACAATGAAGTTGGAAGGTCTAGAAGGTGGGAGTTAAAGCTTTTTCATGGTATGTTCATGCATCAAGTTAATGCTAGAACCACCATCCACAATAACTCCTTATAACTCATGCCCTTTGATAGTGACTGTTAGATGTGGGATCTTATAATCTATGAGGGGGGCTTCCCTTAAAATTTTATGATTGGGCTTCTTCTTGTCCCCAATATGCCTGTGCAAGCATCCCTCTTGACTGAAATTCATGGGCCGTATGTCCGGATTTCCTACATAACTGGCAAGGAATGGTTAGAAGAGGGCAATCACTTACCACATGTCCTTGTTTGTTTGTCCATTTGTGATGCCCCCTCCATGAAGTTCCTGTAGTTCTTACCATAGTTGTGCTAACTCCTCTGCTTGGGCCTCTTCTTCATTTTGTAACTTTAAAGCTTCAATTTCCCTCCTCAATCGAGTTACCGCATTTTTTTCTTCTTTCTGAGGCTTGTTCCTCCTTAAAATCCCGAGTTCCTTTCTCAACTATGTCACTGGGTCCTCCGGTTCCATATGATATGGTAGACTAGAAGAACTTGTTCCATATTGGTATGTGATTTGCTCTATCCTTGTTGTTGTAGAAATGAATTCCTCAATTGTTGCTCTAGCTAATACCAACCCCTTAATTTTGCATTATGTTGAACTTGGAAGTGGTTTGGCCAACCATTTCTTGACAAAGAAGTCATGAGGAGGGTCTGGTAATTTAGCCATAAGGGCTTTTGCTCTAGTGAAAAATTCCGGAAATGTCTCCCCAAGACCTAATCTTAAGTTCTCTAATTCTTCAATAATATTCTTTGCTATATTCCCTTGTTGGAACTGTGTCTTAAAAGCATCCTTCATTAAGTCCCATGTAGAGAAATGATTGTCAACAAGTTGACTGAACCATTTATCTGCTAATCCTTCCAATGTTGCTGGGAAAAGAAATAAAAATGCATCTTCCCTTCCCATTAGTCCCCTTGTCTTACATAAGGCCAAAAATCTTCTAATATGTTAATCTAGGTCTTCTTGTGCTAATCCCTTGAAAGATGGAAATTTGCTATTTAACTCGGAAAGTAGAGTTTCTAAGCCTACCTGAGCTGCCATATTTCTTACTGAGGATGTTGATGATAGAGGGCTGGTTGACCTTCGAATAGCTTTTCTTCTTGTTGCTTTGCAAGGGATCCTCAAAGTTTGAGCTGGGTTGCAGTCATGAGCTGCTCATTCTCCTTCTTAGGCTGAGAGAATTCCAAGTAAAAGAAAATTACCTCTCAGTCCAACACTATCGATACCCTTGCACTTTTTCTACGCCTTGCAATTATTGGTTCTCGTATACTCAGGCCTCCTTGTTTTTCCACCGTGCGTGCCAAATTTTGTTGGGGGATTCTTTTTTTGAAAGGGACTTGAGTGTTTTTAGTAGAAAGAAGAAGAAGAAGAAGAAGAAGAAGAAGAAGAAGAAGAAGAAGAAGAAGAAGAAGAAGAAGAAGAAGAAGAAGAAGAAGAAGAAGAAGAAGAAGAAGAAGAAGAAGAAGAAGAAGAAGAAGAAGAAGAAGAAGTGAAACATAGGCATCGAAGGCTTCTGTATATTAATTACAAATAGAAAATACAATGATGATGTCTAGAACAAGACCAAATGTTCTCTGCACAGAGTGCTTAATCCCAAAGAGTACACACACACAAGTTTACAAGATACCAAAATTCCTTGCTCTTCTCTCCTCATGTAGAGTATGCTCTCTCTTGCTTACTCTAACTCCAAGAATGCCCATGCCTTGTGGTGAGTGTCAGTTTCACTTAAGTACATCACCTCTAACTGATAGTGTATCTTGGTGCTCACTTTGATGTCCCAATGATTACTAAAAATGTGTACAACCAACGACTTCCTATTTTGTCTTGTAGTGACCTTAGGAGAATTTTTTTTTTAAATGGGGGCCCATACATACACTTTTGCATATCACTTCCTCTTATATGAATTCACTTTTGACCTTCAGTTCTTCAATATGTGTGCCTAAGGGAGGGTTCACCTGAACCTTCCAACACTTTAAACCCTTGAAAACCTTACAAAAAAGACAATATGCAACCTGCATTCAACATTTCTTGCAAAACCATTGTGCACAAACTATTTGTGCACTACCTATGCACCCTTGTTTGCGACCACCTGTGCACCCTTGTTTTTGGCCACCTGTGCACCACTTTGCACTTTTGCACTACTCGCAAAGTCATCACTTTGAGCTTTAATGAGCTTTTTAGTTGACCACTTTGACTTTGATGAGCTTGACTTTGACACTTTGACTTTGATAATCTTGACTTTGGACAATTTGACTTTGATTGGCTCAACATATCTCATTCAAGAAGTGGGTACCACGATCACTTACCACTTAATCAGCAATCCATATCTCATAAATATGTTCTCAAACAAAAACTTTGATATTGTTTGTGCATCATTCTTCTTGGTTGCCTTACTTCCACCCAGTTGGTGAGATAATTCGTTATGAAAATGATATACTCAACATGTGAGCTCTTGTGTGGGGGATTAATAGGACCAACAAAGTCTATTCCCCACTTGGAGTATGCATGTCCTCCCATCAAGCGTAAGTGGCATCTTGTCCTTGCATATCAGATATTGAGTTCTTTGACATACATCACACTGTTTCGTGTAGGTATGAGCATCCATATGAAGGGTAGGCCACCAAAGGCCTAAAAATAAATTTTCTTTGATCACTCGATCAGTCCAAAGTGTTCTCTTGCCACACTGGTGTGTAGTTTCTAAGATCTTGAGATATTCATTTTCATGAACACAAAGTCTTAGGTATCCATCTTGTCCATGCCTATATAGATTATCTCCTGTGAGTGTGTAGTCTTGAGCCTTTTGCTCTAGACTCCTTCTTATTAGAGTCATCTCTTGAGGGAATGTAATCATCATCAAAAAATCAACTAATGGACTGCCCCAACAGATACTAAAGATGCTTGATACAATGTTTCATGTTTCAAATGAGGTCCATTAGTATAGGTTGGACAATCCTTACACATCTTATAGACATCTACTTCCATAGTTGGCCAGCACACACCTAATCTCTTCAGAGTCTATAGATTTTAGCTTTTTGAATGGTGTTGCTCCAATGCACCTATATGTGATAATTGCAACCATTTATCATGTTTGTCTTCTTTCATGCAACAAGATAAGATTCCTTGATCCTTTGTTTTTTGGATGGGATGTTTGGGTCCAAAAGTAAGAATAGGCACTATAATTTTCACCCACTTAGGTACTACTTCCTTATTGAATAGGTAAGCATCAAGAAGTTCATCTGATACTCCTTGTGGGGATTCTCCTAGAGTAAGTTGAGAAAGTTGATATGCTCTAAGATGAGTCTTGCCTTTCTTGACAACTACTTCGCAATCGTATTCCATTAGTAAGAGAAACCATCTTACTAATCTGCCCATATTGTAAGGTTTGCTCACAAGGTAGAGTAATGCCTAATGATCCGTAAAAAATTTAAACTTATTTGTGAGCAAATAATGTCTAAACTTCTTGACAACATATACCATGCCTAATTCTTCTCTCTCTGTGGTGGTATAGTTTCTTTCTGTTGTGTTCAACTGTCTACTAGAATAGGCTATGGGAAGATCAATGTTTCCTTCACTTGTGGGTTGTGGTAGCACACATTCAATAGCATAATTGGAAGCATCTACATGAACATGGAATGGCTTACTCCAATCTGATGTTTTCAAGATTGGTGTTGAAAAAAATCATCATTTAAGCTCATTAAAAGATGTTTGGTGATAGGAAGAGGATAACTATCTCTTATGGTGGTGGCATTAACCTTTTTCAAGTTAATACACACATGTAGCTTCCCATTCTTTTTTGGCACAACCACAATGGGGGATACCCACTCTATATGCTCAATTTCATAGATAAATCATTCTTCTATCAAGCGATAGATTTCTCCCTTGATTTTGGCTGCATAATTATCTTTGTATGTGTAAGGTTTGTGCTTGTTAGATTTTTCCTCTAATGACGTGGGAATTCAATAATAATAGATATCTAGGTCCAAGCAAAGACATCTTTATATTCTCTTAGCATATATATCAACTCATGTTCTACTTCTTCACTTAAATTGTGCCCTATGTATGTACATATTTCTTTGCCATCTTTTATGGTTACTACATTTATCTTGGTTTTCTCTTTATTGAAATAGGCTTCTCTTGTCCTTGCTTCTCTTTTAGGCATTCTTATCATAATGTTCCTATCTTTGATTTCATATCTCTTAAAATTTTCTAGCGCTTCAAATAAAGTTTCTTCGTCTTCTTGTGTGGGTAACTTATTATTTTGCTTCTTCTCACTTGTGGCATCTTTCGTTGTTGTCAGTTTCTTTGCAGGTTTGTATCTTTCAAGTTCCCAAGTCCTAGCCTCTACCATATAAAGGTACTCTTCCTCCAAATAAAAAATGGGTTCCATGATGATGGATTCATCATCCTCATCACTTGCTTCATTTATTACTATTGTACTAGGATCACATTAATCTAGAACCAAATCAATCACTAGAGGTTCTATGGTGAAAACCAAGATGTCATAGCCATCCTTGTCACAACGGGGGTCCATTGCTCCTCGTTGACAGCTACGTTCATTGTGGCTAGAATCTCTGCCCAACCATCGGGTTCAAACTCTTTGTCTAGAAATACCCTTGGTGCATAGGCTAGATCTTGAACTGATCTAATATCTTAATTAGTTCCCATGCTTCTAGAGGTTATTATGTGCTCTTTATCCCGTGCAACTTTACAAATCCACAAGTGAGTGTCTTCATGCATTCATGAGGATCCTGATTTGATGGAGTGCACGAACTCCATTTCATCTAATGCCTAATGGACTAGGTTCCATTGCAAGGGTGGTATATCTCTATGGGAATAATCCCTGAGATTGGCTTTAGTAGTCACCCCTAAGTGCTATAAGTACAACGAATTGCTCCCTCAATCCTATATTATCTAAAACTTCCACATGAACGATCTTCCACATATAATTTCATAGACATGATTCTTACCAAAATCACATATGGAAAATGTATATTAACACTCCACACCACATGTAGTGAGAGTTATCCCCTCTAGTAACCCTAGGGGTTTCTCAATATGTTCATCAGCCATTTGCAATTTCATTCTCGTTGGCCTTAGTGTTGGCCTGCATAGTGCTTCCATAAGGACATGTTAGCAATAGTGACTTTCACTCCTAAATCCAAAATTGCGTTGGTTGTATAGCCCTAATATGTGATAGGAAGATAGGTGTTTCCTTCCTCTCTTTCAATCGTCTCCTATCTTACCATTGGCACTTCCTTATGTGATCCTACCTTAGAATGCAGTCTAGCTACTTCTAGCACTTGGTTGGCTATGCATTTCCATAGTTCATGTTTAACTTTCAGTAGCAATTCTAAAGTGAGATGACACTGCACTTTAGTGTTCTTCACTACTTCCATGTTCCTTGGTAGAACTGATTCATCATTTTTTACCATTACTGTGGGAGCTGTCATGTGAATAGACTTGGACTCCCATGTGCTTGTAAATTGAGGTGATTCCTACAAGGAATCGAATTCAAAGTCTAGTTGCTCACAAGATTGATCATCTTCTTGTTCTCCATAGATAGATGGAATGTCCTGAGGGAATTGATCATGAAGATTGTCCACTATCTCAATGGGAGGATGGTTCTTGCTCTCCTTGGCCCATTTCTCCTCTTGAATTTCTGTTAAGAACTTTTGTGAATAAAGATGATTGAAGATGGAACTCCATCATCCATAGAATTAGTAACGTAAGCTTTCTTATGTGGGAACCTTAGATCTTCACTTCCACTATATTGAGCCTTTGATGTAGCCAACATCCTAGGTTTAGCTATCAACCACTCTAATCTCTCCAATAGTCCTTTGAAATGTAATTGTGACTTCACTAAGCTAGTGTGATTGAAAAGATAGCTTGCACCTAATATAGCCTAAGCTAGTTCTACCATTTTCCCACATGGCTTGGTCCTCTCAATCTCTAGGTCCCCCCTAGGGTAACACTTATCTAACACTCTCATGTTATACCCTTCTCAAATTCTAGCTTGGTATGTCTTGATCATCATATCTAAATCCTCCAGAGTAGGATCAACAAGATTGATCCTGCTCTGGGTGATGGTGTAATGAATTGTTTTGATGAGATCATGATCATAGAGTTTGAGAGAGTGCATGGTTTGTGATCTCTATCACTCTCATTTTGGTTTCTTTTATGATTCGTTCTAATTCATTCATCTTTCTCACCCATTGTCTTTTCATTCCCTCTCCGCTATCCTTCCAAGATTTGGTTCTTTTTCTCGTTATGCTCTCTGACTCACTAGCCTCTGATTTATTCTCTTGATCTACTCTTGTAGTATGTTGTAGGGCTTGGGCTCTAGTCACTACCTACATAGAGGTTGTAGTGGTCACACTTCCATTGAAATCCACAACCAATCCAAACACAATAATTGGTGTAATATTTTGAGTATTGGCCGGAGTATTTGGACAGTCTCTTAATAGATGTTCCTTTCCACGATTGGAGAAAAATCCTTGAATAGTCAGTGATTGGGGTTTCCCTTCTGAAGGAAGCAGAAAATCATGAATGAAATGATCTCCTTGACACCTATAACAGGCTCCTCTAGGTGCTTGGGGTCTCACATGCCTTTGTTGGGATCTCGGGTTGGGGTTGGTATACAACACATTTGAGTACTCGGGCTCTCAACTTGGTTCCATAGGTGTTTCATAAGGGTATAACTTATTATGCTCATGTGAATCCATCTTGTAAGTTGGGGGCCTATCTACATGCGGTGAATCAAAGCTATAAGCATTAGGATCACATTCCGAAATTAGTGGAAGTGCAGGCACTAGGGCTCTATTCAAGTTTTACTCTTCCACAATATATTTGACTATAATAACATTGATAGGGGTTGAAGGTTGGTGCCCTAACACTGGTTGTTGTCCCTGTGGAGCTTGATAGTGGGGTTGATAAGGTTGTTGGGGTCTAAAGTATGGTTTCTATTGATACCAATTCAGGTACCTGCATGATCGCTAGTATGGTTGTTAGTAGTTTTGCCTAACCGATTATTTTTTGTAAGGGCAATCCTACACCATGTGATTAGTATACCTTCTTTCTATTGTGCAATATTCATCATTAATGTTCCCTTGGTTCTCAATCATGATGGGGCAAATGTTAGCCATGTGGTCCCCTCCACAATTATAACATCTTTTCACTGAAACCATTCTAGGGGTATGCTTGCTCGAGACTCCTAACGTTTGAGCTACTTTTTCTGATCACTCATCAATTGACCCAATTACGTGAAATAGATACATCGATCCGGCTAGGGTGTTCCTATCTGAATCCTTGTAGATCTTTGAAATTTCTAAGTCATCTCCTAGGTTATCCTTGATATCTATGTGCATAAGCACACATTGCTCTATGGTCCTAGGTTCCTTCAAGTACACATATGATCGTAAATTTGCACTTAACAAGCCATCCAAAAACAATTCCACTTGCTTGGCTTGTGTGGGTACCTCTGGAATGGGGCATCTCTCAAGATATTGTCTAAATCTACATCCTGCTAGCATGATAGTTTCTTGAGTGTTTGCCTAAAGCTATGGATCAAGGACAAAATGTTGTGCCTGATACCACTTTTGGAGAACTCTGTGATAAAGGCTTCTAGTAACTGGTTGATGTCTTGAAATTGACCTTGATGCAAGGTTTTTAACCACATTAGGGCTATATTCTTTAAAGTTAGACCAAAGGCATTGTACTAAGTGAACAAATCCTCAACCTCTTCAGCTCTCAACGCTTGTCTAAATTCGGCTATATGGTTGTATGGATCTCCTATTCCAACAAAGTAATTTCTCATTGACTTAACCAATTGCATAGGTCTCAATATTCTAGGGTATTCTCTTGGTCAAGGCAAAGAGAACTGATCCATCCCTCTTTGATGCATCAAATCTCTAAGTCTCTCTTGATTTGTTCTATTTGTATCTAACTGTGATCTTTCTATCCTAGAAGGGTTCGCAAAGCCAACTTCAGGTCTATCCTTGGTCCTCTCCTTATGATTGCCTAGGATATGTGAAGATCCCACTCCATGCTGACTATGTGATATATGAGACCTAGGTGATGGAAATACCAATTCACCTCTCTATGTGTAGGTATGTCTTCCATGTTCAATGACCACAAACACCTTTTTCAGAGGAGGTATCCAAGTAGATTACCTTCCCTAGGGTATCCAAGTCTTTGAACTCATAAATTAGCACTCGGTATATATATATATATATATATATATATATATATATATATATATATATATATATATATATATATATATATATATATATATATATATATATATATATATATATATATATATATATATATATATATAATCTTGAGAAATCCACTGGTGTGATGGACTTACCACAGGGTGCCCTAGGTTATTTTCCAATATTATCATGCTCCATGTCTCCTAGTTCTAACTCAGGAATGATGATTCCAAATTCATCCATCCAATTAGGTGAGCTCATAACCACATACATGGTTCCTTGGTTATCAATGTAGGAGCCCTCTTCCAATTTGACCACAGGGAGTTCAATTCCAAAGGGTTGATCAGAGTTTTTAAGTTGTATCACTGATCGCCTTAAGCCATCTTCATAAATGCAAGCTCCTAATCTATTGGTTCTTATGTACTCTTGGTGAGTCTTGTCCGGGTCTTCAGGGGTCTGTAAGTAGACTAGTCTTGGACTACTTGTGGGTTCTTTCCATGTTAAATGAAATTTCAAAATCACTCATCTCTAAAATCAATATGTAAGGGTAGTCATTGAGTAGTTCAGCCCATGACAGAGCAGTGTGATTGACACTTACTTCAGAAGATCTGATGCTTTTTCTATCCTATTCTGGGTGTCTACCTGACCTAAGGTTCATATGATTTGCTGATTATCCCAATTTCCCAAGTACAACTGTGTTGCTAGGTTCGTTTGTACTATTTACTTGTTCTTTTTAAATTCTTTTGGATGTAATTCTTCTCTTAAGAGAGGCATCATAAAGATCACTTAAATTTTCTACAATTGATGTTCTTATCAATCAACTTATGCTCACTTAGGTTATCCTTGATATAGCTTAAATTAGCTTTGGACTTGAGAAATTAAAGGGTCTTGGGTACTTTCATGCCTATCGTAGTCTTAAGTTAATCCAATTTTCTAGAAGTTCTTAGCCTATGCTAAGAAATTGACTGAGGGAGTTCGTAAAGTTCCAACCTCAAGCATGATGCTTTATCGATGCTCCAATGCCCAAGATGTGTGCTCCCAAGCATGCCACATACTATAGCTTACTTGAGCCTTGCCAAAGAGCGTGAATTGCCTACAGAATTTTCAAAACTTAGCTCTAAATAGGCTAATTTTACAATAAACATTATCGAGATTGCATGTTTGTCATGATGGATAGAGCTTGTATGTCATGATGGACAAGAGTGCTAGTGGTGAGCTATTTGTTGTGATGGATAGGGATGTCCGTCATGAGGTGTCTGTCATGATGGACAGAGTCGATCGTAATTTCTATCTATGATGATAGACTAAATTTTCACGAGTGTCTATCTGTCATAATGTGTGTCCTGATGGATAACGTATATGTCATGATAGACATGTCTATCATGATAGATTGCCTATTTGTCGTGATAGACAGACTTCCCATTCATTGTCTAAGACCACATTGGATAGTTGGTCCCATCAAGCTTGTCTTCAACTTGAAGTATGCCAAACAAGTCATTGTTTCCCGCCATTTCACTAAAGAACAAGAATGTGAAAAGATATTTACTTCAATGAAAGCTGAAATGAATGTTCTAATTTCAACTCACAATCCATCACTTTGATGGCGATTATGACTGCGTGAATGACTTTAAACATAGCAGGACACAAAGAGAAGACCGATGGCTAGAATAGCTCTCTCTATTGACAATGAACAACATCGAAGTAAGAGCTGAATAATATCCCTAATTACAAAGTATCACCACATATGAGTGAATCATGTATGTGGTAAAATGGGGAAAAGACCTCTAGCCAACACTAGAGTAAAAAGTCCCCACTTATATGAAAAATTTCACATCAAAGCTACTGAAGGAACATATAAGTGTAACAACTTCTCCTGCTAGGATTGCCAATCCAGAGAAAATTTCTACAGCTATTTTCAAGCTTTTCCAATTCTTTGTCTTTTGATCTCCAAAGAAGGGTTCTTTGATATTATACAATTATATGTTACCAATCATGTTTAATAAATGCAGTAAAGTAGGGAAATCGTAAAAGCGGCAAAGCATTGTGCATATCAAGTCAAGAAGTCTTGATATTTAATTCTTAAAGTACACATACATTAATGCACCCCCACACGCATGGATTTGTTAATGCATACACACATACATGTCTGTTTACAAGACTGCATACCTTTTAGAATTCTATGCTTGATAATTAGTGCATGTATGTGCATATTGTGTTCATATATAATGTTCATAATATGTTCATATATAATCATAAATATTAATGGTTGAAATGTGCTGAAGAAACAACGTGTTATGCAAATCCATTTGTTTCATGTATATGAGCTTTTTCTATATTGAGTCTGCATTTTTTTTTTAAGAAAACAGGAAACTTTAAATTGATGGAGAATAGTAACATCAGTGCAGGGGGCAGGCGCCACTGAGCACCATAATCAGGTTACAAAGAGAACAACATCCCAAATCTGTGATGGGAATAGTATTGACCTAGAAGGGCTTTCCAGTTGGTATACCTACACTTATATATCATACAAAACATTTCATTTAACTCAAAAGGGGGTTTAACAATGTCTTTAATACAAGAGTTAGCCGAGTTCCTCAAAATAAGAGGTAGAGTGATGTGGTATTTTTTATTAGGGACTGATTCTAGGGTTTTGCTCATGCTCTGGCGTGAGCGAGCTCATCGCCTCCTCCAGCGCCCCCTTCTGCCTCTTTCGAGGGAGCTTAAGCCATACCTCCTGCGTCTTGTTTCTCCAATGGCTCTCTTTGAAGCTCTACACAACGGTATCTCAGTGATTGAAGACTCTCAAAATGGTTCTCGGGAAGGTGGAAATCTACCGATGCAGTCTCTACCATAGGAGATGGACAATGCTAGCCCACCCACATGTATGATGCCGATTAATGTGTCTGTTTTGGTTGGTTCCATGGCTGGTTCACTTATCAACTCAAGAAACGAATTAACGTCCAACGTAAATCATTCTTCTCTGAGGTCTTACGTGGATACTATCAAATCCTCAGGTAACCCTAAGTCCTTTCCTTTTGATTTTAAGCGGGCAGCAGGATCTTCCTTCACTATGCATCATCCTAGTGGTGGAAAAGAAGTTTGTGATGAAACCTGCATGCGCTCTTTGTCGACTGTGAGGATAGTGAGGATGAGGAAGAAGCTTTTGTTATCGATAGGTCCTCTTTGGATGACTAGCATCATCACCTCACGGACAGAGTGGTGATTGAGTTATGTCATGGCCTAAGACCACCCCAGGAGGTTCTTAAGACTTGGATTAAGACACATTATGGAACACCTGGAGAGGCCATATCTTATGGGCCATCTGGAGTAGCAGGAATAATAAAGTGTTTGAGTCTGCATTTATATATTAACATAAGATTGTGAAATGACCGTTAAACATGGCGAATTAAATGATACTTTAACAAGCCATGGCTCCATGTGTTTCATCTGTTGATAGTTCAAATATATTAAAGAAATTATTATGAGTCTTCAATATTTGAATAAAGAAATTATTGTGAGTCTGCACAAGATTTGGTATTCATTAAGATCGACTTCGACAAAGTGTATGATAGATTGGAATAGGACTTTATTCTTCAATCACTGAAAGACCTTGGATGTAGCCAAAAGTTCACGAAAATGGTTTCCACTCTTCTCGAAAATGCTTCAAATAGAATAAATATCAATGCTAAGCTCTCTGAGCCCATATGTTTAAAAAGATCTATCAGGCAAGCTGCCCTATGGCTCCTCTACTCTTTGCTATTGCCTCGAATGGCCTCAGTCACCTATTTAAGCATCACATGGACTCTGGCAATATTAAGGGTCTTTCCCTACCTCTAAATCACGGCCAAATGATTGCTAGACTCTTTGCGGATGACATGTTGAGGTGTTCTAGAGTTGCCTGGACACCTTTTGTGTGGCGTTAGGTTCAAAAATCAACCATGCTAAAACTGCTTTCAGAGCAATCCGCGGACCCCCACCCCAATTGTTGATAGATCAGGGGTGTCAAGTTATCCCTAGAGGTCAAGTCTTCCGTCTCCTCAGCATCCCGATGGGCTTCGACATCAAAATGGACCAATGATGGAACTGGGTGCTGGCCAAGCTGGATAGCAAACTAAATCATTGGAAAGGTATGCAAGCCAACTTGGCAGGGCGTGCTATGGTTGTTAACACTTTTATGCTTTCAACAACTATTTACTTTATCTCGTGTTGGAGACCGAAGGAGAAAGAGTTGGCCAAAGTGGAAAGAATCTACAGAAACTTCCTCTGGATTGGGGACCCCAATAGGAGGGGGATTCCCAAAATCAATTGGGAAACTTGCATTAGCTCGAAAGACTCAGGGGGCTTGGGTATTTTGGATATCGTGGACAAGCTGGCGGTTAAGTGGTTTATCAAGGCTTGGAGCAATAGTGAGTCCTCTTGGGCTAAATTGATATTCAAAAACTTGAAAGACCTTAGCTTTGCTGGCCATCCTGGCTGGAAGGACATAGGGATTCTCACGCTTTTGTTCTCCCCCCTCCCGGTGTCCCCTAAAGGCTCTAGCCTCATGTGTTCTTTATGGAAGAGTTGGAACAAGGCCAAACAATTCATCAAAATCAGTTATGAGTGGAAGTGGGCGGCTGGGATAAGACAAAATGACTCTATCTGGTTCCGGATTAGTGGCATTAGAGGAGTGGATCCTTAGAACCTCCAAACTGCAAAGCGTTTATGGAACAAGGGGTTCAAACAATGGAAACAGCTCTAGAAAGAAGAGACCAACCAGTGGATTAGGTTTGAAGACTTAGACCCGAGACATAAAGTTACCCCCGAGGAATGGACTCTCCTTCAAGGCAGGTGTTTAGCGTGGGACCGCTCAACTACCCGCCTTCTCTACGGACATGATCTTCCTTGCCTAGAGGGCCTCAAATGGAGCAATGGCAAGAAAATATCCAGAATCCCCAACTTCAAAGAGAACTTAGATGTTCATCACAGCCTTAACAAGAGGTGGTGCCTTTCTTGGACCAAACTTCGATGGGAACTAAAGTTCATGTCTATTTGGCACCCCCTAATTGAGATCAAAAAGTCTGTTCTCATGTGGCAGATCTTGCATAAGGGAATCTGGTCCAATGCAAGGGCTAACAAAATCTATGGTGTGCCACCATGGTGCAAGCGTTGCCATCAATGCATCGAAGATTTAGCTCACCTGTTCTTTGATTGCCTTAAGTCCCGTATTATCTGGCATCACATGACATGGGTTTTGAGACTCACAAACCAAATCAATTGGCAACAGGTGTTGTTGGGTGAGGTGGTCGGCTGCTCATCGAGGCTGTGGAATGCCATCAGGAGTGAGACCCTTTGGAAGATTTGGAGGGAGCGATGTGCTGTCAATGTTGGCCAAACTTCTAAGGAATGATCGATCGAGAAATCCTTGTTTCTTCTAGGTAAAAGAATCTCCCGAGATAAGAGATCTCCACCGTTTAGACATCACTGTATTTATTTCCTCAAAAACAACAAGTTGAAACCCAAATGGGTCCCACATGAGGGTGATGATAGATTTATCCTCCTCATTTGTAATGCCTTCTAGCTTGCCATACTCTTCCCCTGCATTGTGGGATTTGGGGGGTCCCATGGGCACTAGTCCCATTCACTTGTAACTTTTCTTCTTTATTTTAATTAAAATCCGGGAGAATAAGCTAAGGCCAAACTTCCTTTTATTTAAAAAATATATTTGAATAATATTAAAAAAAACACTCCATGTGCCCAAGTGCCATAACGAATGGGCCGCCATTGTTCCTTTTTATAGTACGCCAGGCGTTGCCAACTTGTCATGTTCTGCATTTCAAGAAAAGCGAAAGCAAGTTGCTTTTTGATCTCATGTTGCACGTGTCCCCATAGCATAGGACGAAAGCGAGAAATGCCACATCATTTATTTATAAATTTACATTTTATTTATTTATTTTTTTGAGAGTACAATGAATTGGAAAGAAACACGCACCCAACCTCTTAAGGTAGAGGCACTCATCTTGGGAAACTTTGAGGCATCCAGCCCTACGTGAGACTTGAAATGTGGCCATCTGCTTAGGAGTACAAGGCACATCCGCTAAACCATGTCCGCTCAATATCACATTTTATTTTTAAAAAGAGGAAGTTCGGCCAAAGCTTAATCTATTGAAAAAGAAAGTTCGGGCTTGAATATATTGAAAGAACAATTATACGAGTGAAGGGCATAGTACTCATGGGATCCGTTGTATTCTATAAAGCAAGGGTTAGATTGGTTTGCTTTTTTTTTTTTTAATGGAGGTTCGGCCGAGGCCTACTCCCCTGAGCTTTAACTTTGAAATTGCAACTGTACAAGGAAGGGCATAGTACCCATGGGACCCCCCTCATCCCACAAGATCAAGGGTTTACAAGGCTGGGTTAAATGGCGGTCACAACTACGCGGGGCTGGACAAACGTTGGCACATCAACCACATGCAACATGTTTCCAAGATACACATGTCCCTTACATGTTGTTGCCAGGGGTTGAACCCTCACCCCCGCCTCAAGAGGCAAGAGGCCTAAGCACCCGGACAGCGGCCTGGGACAAGGGTTAGATTGTTGAAGCATCATAAAAAAAAGAGTTGCCGAAAGGTATTTAGTTTCAACAGCTTGAAAGTATTTTGTCAAAGGTAAACTGGCCACATTGACTCATTCGTGTACAAGAGTCTGTAGGGATCGAACACACAACCTTCGCTTCAAAAAGTGAATGCCCAAACAACTTGCCAGCTAAATTAATGTAAGATTTTTTTTTTGACAAACAAAGAAAGAGTATTTGTATTAGTAAAGGCACTTATAACAAGGATTCCCTAAGGGAGTAAGTGATACAACATCTCACTCTCAAAGGATTATACAAGTGAAGGACTTTAGTCCCCCATTTATAAGGGGGGGTTATCCTTGATTACAAGATACAAATCTTATTATAGGGTTGTATCATGGAGCTAGGCCAACACAAGAGGTTCTTAGATAGCGGATATAAAACTAACGGTCTAGGGGTTTTTTTTTTTAATAAAAGGAAGTTCGGCCTTAGCCTATTCTCCTGGATTTTAATTAAAATAAGGAAGAAAAGTTACAAGTGAATGGGACTAGTGCCCATGGGATCCCCCAAATCCCACAAAGCAGTGGAGGAGTATGGTGAGCTAGAGGGCATTACAAATGAGGCCGATAAATCTATCGTCTCCTTCATGTGGACCCATTTGGGTTTCAACTTGTTGTTTTCAAGGAGATAAATACAGTGATGTATAAACGGTGGAGATTTCTTATCTCGAGAGATTCTTTTACCAAGAAGAAACAAGGATTTCTCGATCGACCATTCCTTAGGAGTTTGGCCAAAATTGATTGCACAACGCTCCCTCCAAATCTTCCAAAGCATCTCACCTCTGATGGCATTCCACAGTCTTGCTGAGGAGCCAACCGCCTCGCCCAACAACGCTTGTTGCCAATTGATTTCGTTCTTAAGTCTCAATATCTGCATCACATGATGCCAGATAACCTGGGACTTGGGGCAATCGAAGAACAAGTGAACTAAATCTTCGATGCATCGATGGCAACGCTTGCACCATGGTGGCACACTGCAAATTTTGTTAGCCCTTGCATTGGACCAGATACCTTTATGCAAGATCTGCCACATGAGAACGGACTTTTTGATCTCAATTAGGGGGTGCCAAATAGACATGAACTTTAGCTCCCATTGAAGTTTGGTCCAAGAAAGGCGCCACCTCTTGTTAAGAGTGTGATGAGTATCAAAGTTCTCTTTGAAGTTGGGGATTGTGGCAAGTTTCTTGCCATTGCTCCATTTGAGGCCCTCCAAGCAAGGAAGATCCTGACCGTAGAGAAGGTGGGTAGTTGAGCGGTCCCAAGCTAAACACCTATCTCGAAGCAGGCTCCATTCCTCGAGGGAAACTCTCAGTCTCGGGTCTAAGTCTTCGCACCTAATCCACTAGCTGGTCTCTTGTTTCCAGAGTTGTTTCCACTGTTTGAACCCCTTGTTCCATAGACACTTTGCAGTTTGTAGGTTCCAAGACTCCACCCCCCGAATGCCACCGATCGGGAACCAGATAGAGTCATTTTGTCTTATCCCAGCCGCCCACTTCCACTCCTCACTGATTCTGATGAATTTTTTGGCCTTGTTCCAACTCTTCCATAACGAACATACGAGGTTGGAGCCTTTAGGGGACACTGGGTGGGGGGAGAACAGAAGCATGAGAATCCCCACATCCTTCCAACCTGGAAGGCCAACTAAGGTAAGGTCTTCCCTATTTTTGAAGATCAATTTAGCCCAAGAGGACTCACTATTGTTCCAAGCCTTTATGAGCCACTTTGCCGCCAGCTTGTCAGCCAACCCAACGATATCCAAAATTCCCAGACCCTTGAGTCTTTCGAGCTAATGCAAGTTTCCCATTTGATTTTGGGAATCCCCCTCCTATTGGGGTCTCCAGTCCATAGGAAGTTTCTACAGATTCTTTCCACTTTGGCCAAGTCTTTCTCCTTAGGTCTCCAACACGAGATAAAGTAAATAGTTGTAGACAACATAAATGTGTTAACAACCATAGCACGCCCTTCCAAGTTGACTTGCATACCTTTCCACTGATTTAGTTTGCTATCCAGCTTGGATAGCACCCAGTTCCATCGTTGGTCCATTGAGATGTCGAATCCCATCGGAATGCCGAGGAGACAGAAGACTTGACCTCTAGGGATAACTTGACACCCTTCATCTAACAACAATTGGGGTGTAGGTCCGCTGATTGCTCTAAAAGCAGTTTTAGCATGGTTGATTTTTGAACGTGACGCCACACAAAAGGTGTCGAGGCACCTCCAGAACACCTCAATGTTGTTCATATCATTATGCACAAAGGCATTCATGTCATCGGCATTCATGTCATCGGGTGTAGGGGGTTATCCGTGCATAATATTTAGTATTTACCCAAATGATTCTTCCTATTCTTCTTTGACCAAGCTGATAGTGTGTTGAGGGTGATACTGAAAGGGAAATGAATGATTAAAACCACCTTTATTTCATTTTTTAGATGGTTCCTTAGGCCCCAAGCCTCCTAAAGTTCATATCTAGGTACACTTCTTGGGCTTGCTATAGACTTTTATCCCTCTTCTAGATGGGATCCTCGCGTGTTGGTTGAGCTTGACCTAGCCAAGCAAGTCAAAACCACCCTATTCATTGAATATTCCGAAGGGAAGATGCTTCATGAACAAAAACTTGTCTATAGGAATATTTTGAATGCTTGCTTTAACAACGGGCATTTGATCAAGGATTACCCCCTGCTGAAGAAAGATAATCACAACTTGGTGTTTGATAACTACATTACTCCTATGAATTTGGTGCACAAATCTCGTACTAAAAAAAATAATCATCCTAAAGAGGTTAAAAAAGGGAGCTCTAATAATGCCAATCCTTATAAAGTATTGGAAGCCGTTAGATAGTTCAAATTAGAGGTAGAACCTATTTCTTAACTATGTCAATCACTAGATGTGGAACCAGTCAAAACTAGGCAAAAACTATAAATAGAGCTAGAGAGCTCATTTTGAGGTTGTTGTTAGTTTATTATTGAACCTATGAGCTAGAGCTAGAAGAGCTATTGTAACTAGTTGATGATGAATATGAGTATGAGTTCTTTCCTTGCCTCCCATTGATCTCCATCACGACTTTCCTAGTGTGTTCATGTATGCATGTGTATGTATGCTCTTTGCATTTCTCACCATCTTCTTCATGCACATCATTCGCTCTTGATCTTCATATCGGCCTAACCTCTCCGTAGATTGACAATTACAAGGTGAAGCTCCTCACATTGGTACTTCCCATTGTGCTAGAGTGACACCAAATTTGGCGTTGTTGCCGGGGAAGAGCTCTAGGTTGAGTGTGTGATGGTAAGTGTGTTGAAGAAAAATTGTTTGAAGGTAAAATTTATTTGTTGTTTTGTTGTTTGTAGTTAGGTTTTACATACTTCTACTCCTCTATTCCTCTAGTATCATTCCCTATTATTATCTCAAACTCCAAAAAATCACTAAAAATCAGTCATATTTCCCCTTCCTCTTCTCTTTCCCTCATTTGTGTGTGTGCGAGAGTGAGAGAGAGATTTTGTAGGTGTATGTTCGTGCTTTCTGGTGCACTAATCTTGCAGGGAAGCCTCTAGACACCACGGGTTTGCTGGAAACACAGGTAAAAACTCCATTTTTTCTCAGAAACTACCATTCAAGCTGACCATCGTGACTGTTAGGAAAAGTATGAATTTGAGCAAACTTTTTGCATGAAGGAGGAGCCTAGGTAAGCACTTGCATAGATCCATGCTTGATTTTCTAAAATTGCATAATTTTTTGACCATCGTGATGATGAAACATCATTACAACTATGTCTAACCATCGTGATGGTCACTGACCATCGTGACGGTCACTGACCATCGTGACGGTCACTGACCATCGTGACGGTCACTGACCGTCGTGGTGATTGGCTCACGCCATCGCGATCACATCTCACCGTTGCAACGATGCTTGACAATCGCGATCCTAACTGGCCGTCTTGGCTTGATCATCTCGATTGTGCTTGACCATCATGACCTTGACAATCGTTGTTTGACCATCATGAACTAACCATCGCGATCCTCAGTGATCATCGCAGCTCGACCATAGTGACTTGATCGACGTGATCATGAGTGATCTGTTGATATATTTAGGTAGTGATGTGTGTGAACACTCTAGGACCACCGGGGCAGTTTTCTCCCTCTTTAGGAGGTTTTTTCCCGCCAGCTTGTATATACGCCTATTGCCCTAACGGGCTACTTATCTTTGTACATTCTCTAGTAATACATTCAGTATTGTGTGTTGTGCTCCAAGCTTCTTCTTCTTCCTTGTGTTGTTTGCGTGCTTCCACAAATGTCTAACTCCAACAATTGGTATCAGAGCAGGTCGTCGCTTCATCTAGGTCATCGTCGACACCTCTCTGGTTGATTCTCAGAATTGCACGAATTTTGGTGAGCATACTCAGCTCGTCTTGGCCTCCAAACGCACTATCATAGCGCTTTTGCAGGCTATTTCGTCTTTTTGTGTCAAAGGTATATACCAGTTTTGGTTTTCCAGTATAAGCATCTCAAAGTCTGCCACAGGTCTAGTAGAATTCGTCTAGGCAGTTCTGTTCAACTTTTTGAGATACAACCAATTTTTTGCATCAAGGTATTTTAGTCACCGACCATGGCTGAAAGCAATGATGTATTTTGTATGTTAGCTATTGAGGATAAGTTGGATGGTACCAACTACCCGTTATGGGCTTATATGATGCGACATGTATTGGTTGCAAAAGGACTATGGAACATTGTGCAGGGTGTTGAAAAACGTCCTATCACACCTGCAACTATTATACCTACAGGTACTGGAGCTGATGTAGAAGGTGTCGAAGATGATGATATTCTACATACTCATGTTCGTGCTATGGTTTTTGTTGCACCTACTACAAAGCAAATTCCTTGGGATGGCAGAGATGCCCAGGCACATGCATTGATAGCTTTGTCTGTCAAAGGTGCCATTATTCCTCACATTCGCTCTTGCAAAACAGCTAAGGATGCTTGGGATACACTTACCACATTGTACCAAGCTGGGAATGAGGCTCGTGTTGCTTATCTCTGAAAACAGTTGGAGAGTGAGCACATGAATGAAGGTGATTCTATGGACAGTTTTCTAACAAAGATCAAGACTTGAAGGGAAAATTGATTTTTGCTAATGAGGTTATACCAGATAGCTCACTTGTGCAGACCATTCTGAATGGTCTTCCTGATTCATATCAAAGTTTTGCTTCTACTCTTCGATTGATGATGAAAGGAAATCCAAATGCCTTGTCATTTGAGGAGTTAGTCTCTGTTCTATTGCAGGAAGATCACTCCAAGCAGAACATGTCCATTATGCATGTTGCACATCAAGCTTTCCTGGCTAGTCAGAAGGGAAAAGGAAAATGGAGCTCTTCTACTAGTAAGCAGAAATGTGCTAATTCTGCACAATCGAAGAGAGAAGACAAAGCTGAAAAGAAATCAGAAAAGATTTTTTTTTTTGCAAGTATTATAAAGGAAATGATCATAGCATAAAGAACTGTCCAAAACTGGCTACTAAAGAGGCAAAGAAGAAAGAGGCTGGGATGGTTGTTGTAGAGGCCTCTACACCAAAAACAGAGTCTACTAATCTTGTGCAGGAAGAAGAATGGGTGTTTACTACTGTTTGCCATTTTGACCCATCTTCGCATGAGCAGTGCATGTCTATAGTAGACTCATATGTTTGGTACTTTGACAGTGGGGCGACCAAACATATTACCTCGTAGCATAGTTTCTTCGCTTCACTCCAGCCTGCCCCTACAGGGAATACTGTTACATCTGCCAACAACCCCTCTTATCCTGTTATGGGAGTTGGTAAGATCAATTTGACTACTGCTGATGGTAGTTCTTTCACTTTGTTAGATGCTTTATTTCTGCCAGGGATCAAGAAAAATCTGTTACCACAAGTAGGAGAATCTAGCAAGAATTGCCCAAGAGCTGACTTAGAAATTGAGAGAACCAAACTGTGCATGAAAATGGTGGAATTAGCCCAGGCAATGTTTGAGGCATCACAATACCTCAATTGGGAAATTATGGCCAGGCTTGAGTTATATTTTCAAGGACTCCTAGAGAAACTAGGGTAGGTCGTATCTAACCCTACAAAAGTCAGTTCTATCACACAAACTAGCCCAACTGAACCTTTGAAGACCACTCTATTTGAACGAGCTAGGTCAGATTTAGAAAATCATCAACTGGGTTATACGGATTCACATGCCATCTTGAAAGAGATTCAAGAAGCAAGATGGAGACAGGAACAAGAATCTCAACCACCTATACTCGAGATTGATGACTCAGGAGAACAGTTCCCTACAAACATCGCATCTATGGAGATCAAGTGGATGATTGGCCAAGTGAGCACACTAGTTTTGAATCTATCTCTTTGCAAGAGTTACCTCACTTTAGGCGCCCTTGGGGAGGCTATTCAATTCAAGTGAAAGCTCCCACTATTCAAATAAGGGGAGATAACTCAGTTCTTCATAGGAATACGAAAGCTATTAGGAACACAAAAGTTCAATGCCATTTAACTTTGGACGAGCTATTGAAGATCAAACTTGAACTATGGAAACATGTAGCAAACTTGTTCCTAGAAATAGCCACAACCTCATCTAGACCAAGTGCATGAGGAAAGGTGCCTAAAATACCCCTAGATAAAGTGGGAGATGCGAGCGAAGGAGAGGAAGGTAATGCTTATCTGCCCATTATGTACAAGGGTCACACTACCAAAGCCATCCTAGATACATGCACAGGAGTAGCTATCGCGACCACTTCTCTGTGGAAACATTGGGGAAAACTAGCCCTTAGACCTACTAGGATGAAGTTGCAAATGGCAGACAGACACATAGAAGGACCCTTAGGACTATTGGAAGGAATTACCCTATCCACTTGCGGAGTAGAAATTGATCACGCCTTTGCAATATGCGATTTTGGAAAGAATCAAGCATACGAGATGCTCTTAGGTAGACCTTTTATGCGACAATTGTAGGTAGTACTATACTGGGGAACCAATTCTTTGTACTTCCAACACCTAGGAGTAACCAGGAAAGTGAACTTCACAGACTATTCACATAGGGACATACCACCTTTGCAATGGAATACAGTACATAGGAACGAAGAGGAAAAGGAATCTGTGCACTCCTTAACATCAGATCCATCATGGTTGCATGAGGATACACACCTGTGGATGTGTATAATCACAACCACGGAAGAGGAACGAGCTACAACAAGGACGTTAGGAGTAGGATGCACTTCTAGACCCATTGAGGATCCAACACATGTTCCGGTAGCATTTCTAGATGAGGAATTTGAACCCCATGGTTGGGTAGAGATCTTAGCAACTATGGATATTGCAATTAATAAAGAACAATGGACCCCCCGTTGTGACGAAGACGGTTATGATATATCCATCTTCACTGTAGGCTTAGTAAGAGAAGAAACAGAAGAGAATAATCTTAAAGAAGAAATCTCAAAACGTAGTAAGCCAATGAACAACGAGGAATGGGAATTAGATTCGAACATACCTGAATGTTCATCAAAAGAGGAATTTCTAGGTTGGGTAGAAGCCATGTCCCCAGGTCTCACCACCCCTAGGAAGGAAAAATAGAGTTCAAGTTCGAATCAACGAGATCAAAAGGTGAGGAAGGAAAAGAGTGTGAAAACCAAGGAAGAAGAACCATTGATGGAAGTGCCAGAAAACTTTCGGAAATATGCGGTGGAAGACTGAAAAATCATGATCAGAATGCCCAAAAGAGATAAAAGTTCGGGAGAAGCCTATGACAATAATGAAACCACGAAGAAAGTCATTGTGGCAATCGAGGAAGGAGAAGAACGATGCATATACATAGGGCAAGATTTGACTGAGAGGAGGAAGAAAGTTTGATTTCTCTATTGAAGAGGTATAGGGATGTGTTTGCATGGAGTATAATGACAATTATGCATTGAAAAACAAGGAGGAAATAGATAGACTCATAGAAGTTGGATTCATCTATGAAATAGAACACACCGAATCGGTCTCACCCATCGTAGTCATGCCTGAGAAGAATGGTAACCTGAGGGTGTGCATTAACTTAAAGAAGTTCAATGATGCCACCATTAGGGATAGTTACCCTCTACCCATTACATAACACTTGTTGGAAAGAGTCACAGGCAAGGAAGTGAACAACTTCCTTGATAGATTCTCAGGCTATAATCAAGTTGCTATTGCCCGCGAGGACCAACACAAGATGGCATTTGCCACTGAGTGGGGTATCTTTACGTTTTGCCTAATGTCTTTTGGGCTAACGAACGCACCTGCAACTTTCCAAAGGTTGATGTGCCATGTGTTCAAAGAGTTTTTAAGAAAGAACCTAGAAGTGTATGTGGATGACCTGTGTGGTCACTCAGTGCTTAGACCACAGCATATCCTTGAGCTCGAATGCATCTTCAAAAAGTGTACGGAATATCAAGTCTATTTAAACCCACAGAAGTGTGTTTTTAAGGTCAGACAAGGCAAGATGCTTGACCGTATAGTTTCAAAAAATGGAATCTCAACGAATGAAGATAAGGTAGGAGTAATCAATGAATTACCCAAGCCAAAGAACATCAAAGAAGTACAAGCATTTATGGGCCATTGCGGTTATTACCGACGATTCATACATATGTATGCAATCATCATTAAACCTCTACAACTTGGGAGAGTTCCTTTAGTGAGCATAAATGAGGATTATGTTCTGCACCTATTCTAGCGGTGCCTAATTGGAACAAACATTCTCACGTACACATAGATGCTTCTAACCAGGCCATCGGATGTGTGTTGGCACAACCCACAAAGGAGGGAAATATCCATTTACCAATGGCATATGCCAGTAGGTAGTTGAATGTTGTAGAGAGAAACTACACCACTACTGAGCGAGAGGGACTAGGAATGGTCTATGCGATGAAGAAGTTTCGCCATTTGCCCTATTTTTCTGCTATCACCCCCTCCAGACATATAATGTCCAGTGAAGTACAGGATAAGCCATATTTCCTTTTGCTAGAAGAATATAATTTCCAAATTGAGAGCGTTACTCAGAAGCGCCCCATGCACGCTATGCAATTCGAGCCTAAAGATGCTCCACCAGAAGTAGAGCACGGCCACATATATCAACCCACATGGCGTGTAGACTTACTACAAAAGTACCCGAAAATCATGCATGCGTGGATGCGTGCACCGATGCATTTGAAGTACAACCCGTGTTGTATCGCGGCATTTCCCTCCCTCTCTCTTTTTCTCTCTCTCTTCTCTCTCTCTTTCCCCCACCACCCCCGCGGCCCCACCGTCACCTCGAACACCTCCAACCCCACCGTCCCCTCCAACCCCACCGGCCTCACCATCACCACGACCCCCTCCAACTCCACCGTCCCCTCCTTTTTCCCTGCCACCCCTACGGCCCCCACCATCACCCCGACCCCCTCCAACTCCACCGTCCCCTCTTTTTTCCCCGCCACCCCTGCGGTCCCCACCATCACCCCGACCCCCTCCAACCCCATTGTCCCCTCCTCTTTTCTCCACCACCCCCGCGACCCCCACCATCACCACGACCCCTTCCAACTCCACCGTCCCCTCCTTTTTCTCCGCCACCCCCGCGGCCCCCACCATCACCTTGACCCCCTCCAGCTCTACCAGCCCTCCACAGCCGCCCACGGCCCCCCACAGCCCCCCACGGCCCCCCACAGCCCCTAACAGCCCCCCACAGCCCCCCACGGCCCTCCACAGCCCCCCACGGCCCCCACAACCCCCCACGGCCCCCCACGGCCCCCCACAGCCCCCCACAGCCCCCCACGACCCCCCACAGCCCCCCACGGCCCCCCACAGCCCCCCACCGCCCCCCACGACCCCCCACGGCCCCCCGCCCCCCTCAGCCCTCCACGGCCGCCCACGACCCCCAACGGCCCCCCACGACCCCCCATAGCCCCCCACAGCACCCCACGACCCCCCACGACCCCCCACGATCCCCCACGGCCCCCCACAACCCCCCACGGCCCCCCCCGGCCCCCCACAGCCCCCCACAGCCCCCCACGGCCCCCCACAGCCCCCCACAGCTCCCCACGGCCCTCCACAGCCCCCCACGGCCCCTCACAGCCCCCCACGGGCCCCCACGGCCCCCCACAGCCCCCCACAGCCCCCCACGGTCCCCCACCGGCCCCCTCAGCCCCCCACGGCCCTCCACAGCCCCCCACGGCCCCCCTCAGCCCCCCACGGCCCCCCACAGCCCCCCACGCCCCCCCTCAGCCCCCCACAGCCCCCCACAGCCCTCCACGGCCCTCCACAGCCCCCCACAGCTCCCCACAGCCCCCCACGGCCGCCCACAGCCCCCCTCAGCCCCCCACAGCCCCCCACTGCCCCCCACAGCCCCCCACGGCCCCCCACACACCCCACAAATCCCACAATTTCCCACGACCTCACATAAGGCTCTCATGCAGTTTTGGATGGATATTTGGAGGATCATTTCTTAACCAATCCCTACAGTCTTATATATCGTTGGAAAGCTCTCGACGAGTACTTTCCAATGGTGCAATAATAACTTTGAAATCTTGGATCAATTTTTGACCACACCCCAAAAACCCCCACAACTCCCCATAACTCACCGCCTATTCCCACCCAACCCACAAACCCCACAAACCCCACACAACTCCACACAACTCCACACCCCTCCACAACCCTCTACAAACCCCATAATCTCTCTCAATTCCCCACAACGCACCTCCCACACCGCCCACTTAATATGAAGGATCAAAAGCTACTACAAAAAAATTAGGTGAAGAATGTACTTCTCACGGACATTCAAATATCACGGGCGGCACAAAATAAGGATCTCAGCTTGCATTCAAAAGTGACAGTAAAGGTGTAAGTGGTAAAAGTGAAAGTGGAGAAATGACTATTGCCGCCAACCATTCATGACGACTGCCTATTTTTGAGGATCCAATTCAAATCAAGTGGAATATTTGATCTACTCCTCCAATCTTGGGTAATCAACCGGCACGTGATCAGTGGACGTGAGGAATCGGCAAGGCCCTCTTGGCCTATTGGAGCCTATAAAAGCAATGGATTTGTGTTCATTTGGGATACATTCAGAGATACATTTTTCAGATACACACATTTACATACGTACGTACAGAGGTCCTCTATTTGCACTTTGTGGCTTCAAGCCTACTGTAGGAAGTCACTCTGTGGTGTGGATACAGAGCGTGGGCTTCCCCAGTGGAGGGCTAATAGCACTATAGTGTGAAGAGAGTGGCTTGGTTTTGTCATTCCATGTAAGTCAGTAGTATTTCTTTCCCTTAGAGCAAGTCTTCATACTTTGTATTGATCGATACTAGTCTGCATCTAGTTGTGTTCATTATACGGATTTGATGAGTCTCTTGTATTGAGGTTGCTTAGTTATGGAGTGGCATAATAGCCTAGAGCATCAACATTTGTAGCAGTTCCTTAGCTTACATTGTAATCATTTGTTCGAACTAAGGAATGGTTTGGGTCTCCCAATATTGTCATTTGTTCTTAATCTTTTCTCTGAGAAGCTATAATTCTGTGCAATCATTGTTATCTGCCTGCTCACAGAAGTGTTAAAGGGTATATTTCCCTAAGGAGAACCTCCCTTGAGTACGTGAAGTACTGGAGTGCTTGCTGCATGCTCCTGTTAAAAGTAGATACCCCAGTACCTCCTCTACAGTTTGGCACGCACGGTGGGACCCTTGCATTTCTGTGAGAGGCCCTGAGGATAGTAAATAGTCCTCTTTTTTAGTATTTTTGCCCTATTGCATTTGCGAATAAGTACATGACCCATACGTGAGCAGATAAGGAGCCTCTTTGTGTACAAAGGAGCCTTAAGAAGTCAGCTATATCTTCGACTAGTGAACCAAGCTCCCCTCTACCCTCCTTGAATTTATCTATTGATTTTGGAGCGACACCACTGTCAAAGGAGAAGCATAGGGGAACATTAGACTTCTCCTCAGATACATCAAAAGAAACACCAGTGCAAATGGAGGATCTCTCTCATTTACTCTCCAGACTCAATATCAAGTTTCCTACCTTCAGAGGACAAGCTTATGAGGATGCTGATGATCATGTGAGGAGATTGATCTCCTTATGTCAAGGACGAGGTCTGCAGAACAGAGAGGATGCCATGTTGGTACTCTTCCCATCCACATTGGAAGGCCTTGCTGACAAATGGTACAGCCAATATGCAGATGGCCATTTTTGCTACATTTCGACCTAGTGACTCCTCGGAAAGAGCTCTTGACCAGCTCGAGAATCTAAAGCTAAGATCAGGTGAATCCTTTCATGAACTTCACACTAGAACAAAAGCACTTGTTGCACGTCTGCCACATGCTCCATGTGACTTCTTGGTTAAAAAATGGATAGAAAAAGCTTTGCCCAGGTCATCTCAGCAGAAGCTATGTGAGTCTCTTAGATTGGATGCAACCCTCAATGATTTTGTTGCAGCAGCATCGCGCATTGAAGAAGCAAGGCAACATTTTGAAGGGGATACACAATCGAATTATGTTGCAGAACTAGACCCTATTGGGCAACTGAGAAAGGAACTGGAGGCATTGAGAATGCAACAAAATCAGCAAGAAGAGAAGGTCTTTCCACCTCTGCGTCGCACTGATGATGAAGTAGCCCAACTTCGCCGTGAGTTAGAAGATTTGCGGACCACTCAGGATATAAGAAGGCAGATTTGGTGTACAATATGTAACAACAATGGACATTCCAATGCTAATTGCCCTAACAAGGTAAGCCGTCAATTTTGTGGAAAGGATGGTCATGAAGCTAGAGACTGTTACTACCTCAAGGGTACACAACAACAAGGTAATTCTCAAGCTTTGGATTCATATTATGCTAGTACTTCAAATGCACCTAATAGAGAGGAGAACAGACCAACAAAGCCCAGATATAATAGGCCTTTGATGTGCTACCGTTGTGGTGAGTATGGCCATATGCAAAACAGGTGTTCCCTTCCAGAAGATGCACCTCCTTGTCAGCATTGTCCCGAGGCTAAGGATCACTACACCAAAGATTGCCCAAGAAGCCGTCCTGCTCCAATCCACATGATTGCAGTCTCTCCACAAGAAGAAGGTAGGACCACTCAGTCTTATGTTGTTTCATCTTCTTCAATGCCCATGATGACTAGAGCCAGACAAGCGGCAGCAACCCATAGAGAGGAACAAGAGGGTGTCCAGGATAAAGAAGAGGAAAAGAAGGCTGGATGGAAGGGCCAAGCAGAAATTGAAGGAGCTTATGAAAGGATGGCTACTTCTCTAAGGGACCAACCAACAAGTCAGCAAGAAGACACTCATGAGGTAAACATTGAACATATCTTGAAAGGTATTCATCACAAGGTTAGTCTGTACGAACTTATAAAGATGGATTCAAAAATAAGAAGTGACTTATTGAAGATTATACACTCTGCTCACTTGATCCAATCACCCAGTATAGATGGTTTCATGGTTGATTTTCCCCCTGCACCCTTGGCAGACTACCAAAGCTCAAGACTATTTGTTTGTATAAAGGATGAAGCTCTCACAGGTGTGATCATAGATGGAGGCTCTGGTATCAATTTGATGCCAGATTTCACAATGAAGAAATTGAATTTGAACCCCACCAAGATGGCACCATTCACAGTTACACTAGCAGATCAACATCGGGTTGCGCCTCTTGGCATTATTGAAAAAGTATTGATGATAGTACAGGGTTGCCACTTTGTTCTAGATTTTGTTGTTATTGCACTTCCACAGGAGACTTCTTACCCTTTACTCTTGGGGAGACCTTGGCTAAGGCAAGCAAAAGCTTTGCAAGATTGGGGGAAAAACAAACTTTGGATTTCAACAAGCACCAATAGCCAACTGCAATTACATTTGGAAGAAGGATTCAACTCAGGGAAAACTACTGGGTATACTGTGGATACTCAGGTAATGCCCTCTCTACCCCAAGAAGAAGATACATTATTGAATTGGATGATGGAAAGCGCAGAGTGTTGCACGGTGGAAATCAGTGAAATAGAAGAAGAAGTTACGGATGAAGGAGTTGCAGGAAAAGGCCATGCAGATCACAAGGAGTTGGAGAATGAGAGTTTGCAGGAGAATACAAACTTTGAAGAGGCAAAAAATATAGAAGTACCCGAGGTGGACAGTTATGAGCCTGGGTGCAGAGAAGATCTAGAGAACATATTGCAGAATATAAGTTAAAGTCCACTCCTGCATACAGTGGAGATGATTTCTCTAACAAGACTAGTCCTGAAACACTAGTTCAAGAAATAAATCTAGGGGATGAAGAGAACCCTCAAGTAGTCCACTTGGCCTCTTGGCTATGGCATTATCCTCCTTTACTACAGAAGGTAACTTCTTTACTTTTTGCCTACAAAAATGTCTTTGCATGGTCCTACAAAGATCTAACAGGGATACCAGAGGAGCTTGGATTACACAGAATACCCTTAGTTGAGGGAGTCGCGCCTGCAAGAAGTAGGCCGTATCGACTGAATCCAAAATATGCAGAGGCGGTAAAGTTGGAAGTTATAAAACTAGAAGAAGCAGGTATAATTGTTCCAGTAGAACATTTCAGGTGGCTTTCTTCTATGGTTATTGTACCCAAGAAAAATAGTGGAAAAATAAGAGTTTGTGTTGATTTTCGTGCCTTAAATAAAGTGACTGTTCAAGATGGATTTCCTCAACCCTTTTCAGAGCAAGTACTTGAGGAAGTAGCTGGTCACACTTTGTATAGCTTCTTGGATGGTTTTAGTGGCCACAATCAGATAGTGATCCATCCTGATGATAGGGACAAAACAGCCTTTGTTACTCCATGGGGCACTTATGTCTATACGCGCATGGCTTTTGGTTTGAAGAATGCACCAGCTTCATTTAATAGAACAATGTATCTGATATTGGGAAAGTGGTTAACAACCTTTCTCCGCATTTTCATGGATGACTTTTCAGAGTTTTCAGGCATAGATAGAAGAGCAGCAGTTCGAGATTTCCATGATCATTTGGAAAATCTAAAGGAAATCTTTGAGCAATGTCTCAAAACAGGTTTGAAGTTAAATCCTGCTAAATGTCATTTTCTGGTCACCAAGGGCACTCTTCTTGGTCACATAGTATCTGCTGAAGGGATAACGGTTGACCCTGCAAAGGTTACTGCTATTCTATCCATGCCTATTCCACAAAGCCCAAAAGAAGTGCAAAGTTTTTTGGGCCATGCAGGATATCATAGAAGATTCATACGAATGTATTCAAAAATAGCTAAGCCCTTATCAAGGCTTACCAGTAAAAAGGTCCCTTTCTCATGGAGTGCTGAAGCTGAGAAAGCATTTTATGAATTAAAAATGAGGTTATGTATTGCTCCACTTTTAAGTGTTCCTAATTGGTCATTAGAATTTCATGTGCATACAGATGCTAGTCTTCATGCGGTTGGTGCAGTTCTAGCTCAACCATCATCACACAAGGTTGATAGACCTATCTCCTATGCCAGCAGACTACTCACCCAAGCAGAAAGGAACTACAGTACGACCGAAAGGGAAGGCTTGGCTATTGTATTTGCTCTTCAGAAGTTTCGGCATTACCTTCTCGGTGTACATTTTATAGTCATATCCGACCATCAGCCCTTGAAGTACTTGATAAACAAGCCTAGAGTAGCTGGAAGGATTTGGAGATGGCATTAGGGGAAAAAGTGAACCCTGCATGGGCCTTGTAAGGATCCCTAATTTTCAGGGATTAAAATTAATCTTGTGGCCTATTAAGGGGACAGAATAAACCACTAGTGGTATTCCTAAATAAAATAATATTTCATATATTTCCCTTTCTGAGTGGAAAAGAAAGAGAAACTCTAGCCATCGGATCTTCTTGATCGATGGTAGCAATGATCTCACCTGCGCGTGGGGACACGGAAATATATGTCCGCCTGTGATAGATCTCTGCAGAAAGCGTGGTCGTCCGATGCATCTCAAATTTGATGGAGAACCGCAAATGGGGCTGATTGTTGCTCTGCAAAAAGATTAGCCGTTGGATGATGGCTCCATCCGATGGAGTAGATTGAAAGACGCCCATTGCCTTTTGGGGGAGTACTCTCAACCTTAGGATTAGGAGCAAGATCCAATGGCTCAGAGTCAATGGCGGCAAATTCAAACGGGTTTCTACCTCCTCCGCACGATTAGAAGATCAACAAATGGTCCAGATTCGTGCGCGCATTGATCCCACGAACTTTTTTGTGAGCCGCATGATCGATGAGCAATCCAAGGGCTAATATCTATTCGCGCCTTGACTTTGGCAAATGCACATGAACCCTTCGATCTTTGAGGACATCTAATGGTCACAATTAATTTTCTTGCAGTCTCATACCACTCACGCCTAAAAAACCATGTTTCAATAGTTGTTTTGGAGGATTTGACCACTAAGAAACAAGGGAAACCTAGGCCTAGCCTATGTGATTGAGGGACTAGACTGTGGCCACCACCCTCTTCTCATTGGTCCATCACTAATCACTCCTTAATCTAAAAGGCCCATTCAGGGTTCATTTTTTCCCCTAATGGTTACTCCTCTTTCAAGAATTTAACTTTGATATTCATATTAAGCCAGGAAGAGAGCACTACATGGCAGATCAACTCTCCAGGACTGCAATGAGCAAGAAGGCAACAGGTATTAATGATGAATTGGTGGATAGTAATCTATTTCTAGTGGCTATTCAGACTGATTGGTATGATGGAATTCTCCATTTTCTCACTATTGGAAAACTCCCAGAACACTTGACACCTATAGAAAAGAGAAGATTGCTCCTGAAAATCAAAGCATATTCACTTATAAATGAAAATTTATATAAATACTGTCGGGATGATATCTTGAGAAAGTGTGTTTATCCAGAGGAGGTAAATCTTTTGCTAGAGGCAGCTGTAATAAAGTAAGTCTATGATCTAGGGATCCGATGGCTTCAGACAGATCTGAAATCGGATACCGTTTGGTCACTCGTCTGTAGGACCAAAGATCTCAAGAGTAGACTCAAGCGTAAGTCATGTGCTCTCATCTTCAAGTAATCCACTTAGCCTAGTGGTTAAGTCTCATGGTTGTGAAGGAGGAGGTCTTGGGTTCAACTCCCATGGGGAGCATGGGGAGAGAGTTTTGCCCAAAGAGCTCTAGAGCCTTCTCACGTTAACTTGAGTCCAGTGGACTTAACTCAAGAGGTCAGTACAACAACCACTAGTGGACTCTAGTGGAAGGTACTAAAGTAGTGGTCGAGATCACTCCAGCCACTAATAAACTCTAGTGGTGGATATGAAAGGAGTGGAGGAGATTGCACATGCACTTGTGGACTCTAGTTACATTTGTGGTCCTCATTAGTTCAAGCAGCTATATATACAGGCATAAGGTTGGGAGGAGAGGCATCTCTCAAACATGTGGTGGTCGTAATCCTTGCTCTCTTGCATTGGTATCAGAGCTCAAGGTTGAGTTTCCATGGTGACCTTGAGAAGTCCATCATCATCTTCATATAGGAGTTCATTATCTTCGGATACGAATTCACTCATCGTTTCTTGATGCCTCTCCCTGCGAGGGCTTATGAGTAGCAAAATGTGAGGGATCATCTCTGCCGCTAGCTCGCAGGAGATTCGAACCCAGAACCTCTCATTTGGAGAGTTCTGGCGTATCCAGAAGCCCCATGCGCTCGCGGTACTCAACGTCGAATGGCGCCAATACATGTGCAGAATAATTCACGCTAAAGAAGAACGGGCACAACGCTAAAAGCGCCAAAAACATGATCTCTGCTGTGAGCGATAGGATTCTCTCTGTTATGAGGAAACGGGGACTCGAACTCTCGACCTCCCGTTTAAGGGGCGCTGGCCTATCCATGAACCCCACATGCGTTCGTGATCTCCTGAGCGCGAGCTACTTGTTTTGACAATATATCCCCGCTGAAGAACACTTAGCAGAGAGTACCAAAAAGATCAAGATTATCTATACAGTGTGGCTGAGGGGACTCGAACCCCCGTCCCCCCAATCAAAGCACACCCGCCTATCCAAGGAGTTAACCGGTCTTGGCAGCATCCCTTCGCGGACAGCGTATCTTGTGGTAAGTTCGCGCTGTAGAAGACTCCGACAAGGCGCAAAAAGGATGAAAGTAGTATCTTACGATACTTCTAGGTAACTTCAAGATCAAGGAACCTGAAGATATCAAGTAAGTAACTTCCAAGATCTTCATAGAACACTTCAAGTTTAAGTGTTATTGATTAGAAATATTTGATAAATTTTTGAAAGAAGTTGGACTTTTACTTTGAGTTGATCTTTTCAACTAAAGATTCAATTGACTAAGTCAAGTATCAAGTTCCTAGTGTAACTTGATAAATTCACTCTTTTAGACTCAAAGAAATGCACAAGAATTGCATTCACGGAGTCAAAAAGATTGAATGTGACCTGAACTTAGTCTCAAGTGAAGCATTATTTGAATACAAAACTCATCAGCGTAACCTCAGTGGGTCGACACACTGATGTTGGTTACCACACTAGTATCTTGTGGTTGGATGATGTTTTTGATTTTCTTTGAATCTTTTTGAGAATCCAGCTTATTTCTCTTAAAGATAAAGTAAATGCTTCAAATCCCTATTGAAATAGATCTTTGAAAAGTAAAAAGTCCTGAGTCATCTAGTCTTTGACTCATAGCAAGTTTATGTATGTGCGAAGTTTGAATTGGTTGTACAAAGTCTTAGTTATCTCTTTTCCGCTTTCCAAATCTTTTGGAATTGACTCAGATATGGTATCTGATTCCTTTTGCAAAAGACCAAGGATAGCCGGTTAGAATTAGATAACTAACTTGAACATCCTAGATAGATGTTATGTACAAGAACCTTTTCAATCTTCAAACGATGATAAGTCTAAATAGACTTATTCATTTGATTTTGCTTCAAGTTATAGCATAAATAATTTCCTAGAGTCCAGTATACTCTAGAATAAAGAAGTTAGGAATTGCTCATTAGATTGACAATTCCCAAGAACTTTCAGTTAAAAGTCTTTGAGAAAAGTGTCCTAAGTTGGACAATTTCCATTTTGAATTTGAATTGGTGAAGTTAGTAATGGTTGGTCCCACCAATGGTAAACTTTCTCTTACAGTTTACATAGGATTTTTTCAACTCGTTGGGACAAAGTAGTCCTCTAGTCGGGTGAAAAAATCAAGTATCTGTTGGATCAAAGTAAACCATTGTATAAACATCCAAGTTAGATGTTTGAGACAACCAAAACTTCAAGTTCCCCAAAACAAATTCAAGTGAATCAAGAATAATTCCACCTTCATTACTAAGCCCATGCACCAGTTATGCCTAGAAATGGACTAGTAATTTGAATCCACCTAATTCACATGTTTGTGCCTAGATCGCACATCCAGAAACTGTGAATTAGCCAGGGATGTCATTAGATCCACCCTTATTATTCTTCACCAGTTTGTACTTTGTCCCGTTTATCAAAGTGCAAACCTGGATAGTGTTTTGAATCATTTGGGCAAGGATGCCACCACAGAGATGAGACATGTTCTTCCAGTTCTAGAACATGACCATGTTCTTCCAGTTTTCGAACATGAGGCTCGGGGGTTGCCTACAGTTATATATATAGCTTTATTTTCGAGGACAAAAATCTTTCCCAAGGGGGGAAGAATGTAATAAAGTAAGTCTATGATCTAGGGATCCGATGGCTTCAGACAGATCTGAAATCGGATACCGTTTGGTCACTCGTCTGTAGGACCAAAGATCTCAAGAGTAGACTCAAGCGTAAGTCATGTGCTCTCATCTTCAAGTAATCCACTTAGCCTAGTGGTTAAGTCTCATGGTTGTGAAGGAGGAGGTCTTGGGTTCAACTCCCATGGGGAGCATGGGGAGAGAGTTTTGCCCAAAGAGCTCTAGAGCCTTCTAACTCAAGTTAACGTGAGTTAACTTGAGTCCAGTGGACTTAACTCAAGAGGTCAGTACAACAACCACTAGTGGACTCTAGTGGAAGGTACTAAAGTAGTGGTCGAGATCACTCCAGCCACTAATAAACTCTAGTGGTGGATATGAAAGGAGTGGAGGAGATTGCACATGCACTTGTGGACTCTAGTTACATTTGTGGTCCTCATTAGTTCAAGCAGCTATATATACAGGCATAAGGTTGGGAGGAGAGGCATCTCTCAAACATGTGGTGGTCGTAATCCTTGCTCTCTTGCAGCAGCACACAATGAAGGGCATCTAAAGGGGGAAGAATTGGCTCGCAGAATCATCCACAAGGGACTATGGTGGCCTCATATTTACAAGGATGCGATCAAGTTTGCTAAAGAATGCCACATTTTCCAGAGATGTGCTCCTACGCCAACCAGATTGAATTTCCAACCATTAGTCATATCTACAAGATGGCTCCCATTTGAACGATGGGGTCTTGATTTCATAGGACCAATTAGTCCAACTGGTCAACCTGGGGGTAAGAAGTATATTTTGATGGCCACATGTTATGCAACTAAATGGATAGAGGCTAAAGCTACTGTGGACTGCACGACGTTAACAGTAGCTAAGTTCTTGTATAAACGTATTTTCTCAAGATTTGGTTGCCCACTGGAAATCACTAGTGATAGGGGAACACATTTTGTAAATCAGCTGCTCCAATTTATATTTGAGAGGTACAAGGTCTTCCATAAAAAATCTTGTGCCTACTATCCAAGGGCAAATGGGCAAGCAGAGAGCTCCAATAAGATTTTGATCGGGTTGCTGTGCAAATTATCTTTTGATCATCAAAGCTTTTGGCCACAAGCATTAATCGGTGCAATTTGGGCTTTCAGAACTACAAGAAGGGGAACCACTGGTGAGAGTCCATTTCGCTTAGTATATGGAAAAGAGGCATTGGCCCCATTTGAATTCATTATCGAAAAGGAAATGGGAACCAAAACCATTGGAATTGAATCTCCCATTGAGAGATTGGTGGCATTAGAAGAATACAGAGAAGAAGCAATGCAAAAACTTCAGGTAACACAAGAAGAGCGCAAGAGACTGCATGACAGGTATCTGAGGTCTAATGAAGTTCAGGAAGGATCCATGGTTTTAGTGCATTAGGTCCCAGCAATTCCAACCAAACTGGCACCCAAATGGATAGGACCTTACACCGTGGTAAAGGTATTACCTCATGGAGTAGTACATTTGGAGGATTTGCAGGGTAAGAGGATACCCCTGGTCAATATTTCCAGGGTGAAGAAGTACCTGAATTAAGGTAAATTGGAAGCATTTCATTCACTGTACCTACCGTATTTCATTCAGTGATTGCAGTTTATTATACAAAAAAAAAGTGTTAAAAAAAAGTGTAATATATATATATATATATATATATATATATATATATATATATATATATATATATATATATATATTTATTTATTTATTTATTTTCTCTCTAGGGTGAAGGATTATCTGAGTTAAGTCAAGGAGGAAGAACTTCCTTCACTATCTTGTTTTCAGCTTCGGAATTGCACCGGGACGATGCAAAGACTTGATGTGGGGGTCTGTATCGTGGCATTTCCCTCCCTCTCTCTTTTTCTCTCTCTCTTCTCTCTCTCTTTCCCCCACCACCCCCGCGGCCCCACCGTCACCTCGACCACCTCCAACCCCACCATCCCCTCCAACCCCACCGGCCCCACCATCACCACAACCCCCTCCAACTCCACCGTCCCCTCCTTTTTCCCCGCCACCCCTGCGGCCCCCACCATCACCCCGACCCCCTCCAACTCCACCGTCCCCTCCTTTTTCCTCGCCACCCCTGCGGTCCCCACCATCACCCCGACCCCCTCCAACCCCACTGTCCCCTCCTCTTTTCTCCACCACCCCCGCGACCCCCACCATCACCACGACCCCTTCCAACTCCACCATTCCCTCCTTTTTCTCTGCCATCCCCGCGGCCCCCACCATCACCTCGACCCCCTCCAGCTCTACCAGCCCTCCACAGCCCCCCACGGCCCCCCACAGCCCCCCACGGTTCCCCACAGCCCCCCACGGCCCTCCACAGCCCCCCACGGCCCCCCACGACCCCCACGGCCCCCCACGGCCCCCCACAACCCCCCACAGCCCCCCACGACCCCCCATGGCCCCCCACAGCCCCCCACAGCCCCCCACAGCCCCCCATGGCCCCCCATGACCCCCGCCCCCCTCAGCCCTCCACGGCCCCCCACGACCCCCCACGGCCCCCCACATCCCCCCACAACCCCCCACGGCCCCCCACGGCCCCCCACGGCCCCCCACAGCCCCCCACAACCCCCCACGGCCCCCCACGACCCCCCACGGCCCCCCACAACCCCCCACAGCCCCCCACCACCCCCCACGGCCCCCCACAGTCCCCCACAGCTCCCCACGGCCCTCCACAGCCCCCCACGGCCCCCCACAGCCTCCCACGGCCCCCCACAGCCCCCACGGCCCCCCACAGCCCCCCACGGCCCCCCTCAGCCCCCCACGGCCCCCCACAGCCCCCCCGGCCCCCCTCAGCCCCCCACGGCCCCCGACAGCCCCCCATAGCCCTCCACGGCCCCCCAAAGCCCCTCACAGCCCCCACGGCCCCCCACAGCCCCCCACGGCCCTCCTCAGCCCTCCACGGCCCCCCACAGCCCCCCACGCCCCCCACACACCCCACAAATCCCACAATTTCCCACGACCTCACATAAGGCTCTCATGTAGTTTTGGATGGATATTTGGAGGATCATTTCTTAACCAAACCCTACATTGTTATATATCGTTGGAAAGCTCTCGACGAGTACTTTTCAATGGTGCAATAATAACTTTGAAATCTTGGATCAATTTTTGACCACACCCCAAAAACCCCCACAACTCCCCATAACTCACCCCCTATTCCCACCCAACCCACAAAACCCACAAATCCCACAAACCCCACACAACTCCACACAACTCCACACAACTCCACACAACTCCACACCCCTCCACAACCCTCTACAAACCCCATAATCTCTCTCAATTCCCCACAACTCACCTCCCACACCGCCCACTTAATATGAAGGATCAAAAGCTACTACAAAAAAATTAGGTGAAGGATGTGCTTCTCAGGGACATTCAAATATCACGGGCGGCACAAAATAAGGATCTCAGCTTGCATTCAAAAGTGACAGTAAAGGTGTAAGTGGTAAAAGTGAAAGTGGAGAAATGACTATTGCCGCCAACCATTCATGAGGACTGCCTATTTTTGAGGATCCAATTCAAATCAAGTGGAATTTGGACTTAGTTTACGACATGAGCATGAAACCTTCTCTCAAGGTATGCTATGCTTGGCACTACAGACTGAAATGCATGCCCGCTTGCTACAAGCAGACGTTTGAAGATATGTTCACCACCGGCTTCTAGGAATACCACTTAGAAGTGTTTATCAGTCGTCCAACACATTTGCTACACCTGTTTGCCTGTGAATGCATCATGTATTCAGAACATTAAATGCGCCCACCTCCAGACGAACCCCAACCCATTGATTGGGAGAAACTCGAACGTGACCTTATCCGGGGACTTCGCATTACAAAACATACCTTAGCAACGGACCTGCTCAGTAACTACATTACTCACGTGAAGTCAGGTTCTTTCAGGGACAACAGAAACGAGGAGGAGGGGAGTGTTCAAGGAAAAGGATCAGGTACTGGTTCTTGTCATAGAAGAAGAGGAAGCACATAAAACTACTTAGCACATTTCATTATGGCAACAGTGATCTTTACATATATGTACACATATCCAATTATCATGAGTGCAACTCCATTTTGTGCAAACTGAGGAGTCCTCGAGCTTCAGAAGTCTAGGTAGGAAGCGCACACCAATTTTTGTAATTTTTGGAAACCGTTAGATAGTTCAAATTAGAGGTAGAACTTATTTTTTAACTATGCCAGTCACTAGATGTGAAACTGGTCAAAACTAGGCAAAAACTATAAATAGAGCTAGAGAGCTCATTTTGAGGTTGTTGTTAGTTTATGATTGAACCTATGAGCTAGAGCTAGAAGAGCTATTGTAACTAGTTGATGAGGAATATGAGTATGAGTTCTTTCCTTGCCTTCCATTGATCTCCATCGCAACTTTCCTAGTGTGTGTGTGTGTATGCATGTGTGTATGCTCTTTGCATTTCTCACCATCTTCTTCATGCACATCATTCGCTCTTGATCTTCATATCGGCCTAACCTCTCCGCTGATGGACAATTACGAGGTGAAGCTCCTCACGTTGGTACTTCCCATTGTGCATGAGTGACAACATCCTATTTGACTACCACTTGCATCACATGCAACCACAACAGACTTTCCCATTTTTTGTATTTTCAAAACACAATTTTCAATGGCTTTTTGTTCCAATTATTCAAATGATTTTTTTGACAAGCATCACTCTACACAAATCTTGCATTCTTTTTAGTCAACTATGTGAGGGGATTAACTATCTTAGAGAAATCCTTAATATTTGCTCTTTCATATTGCACCAATCCTAGAAAACTTCTAATATCCCTTTTGGTCTTAATGATTCTATGTTCGAGAAGATGAGCTTCACTTGTATTCCTAATAACCCTAATTGTTCTTTCGAACTCAGAGAGTGCTCGAAAAGTGTGCAATCTAAGGATCATGCACATTATTTGAATTTTGAAGACACTGTTTCATGGATAAGGTTATCTTAGAAGGGTAGCATAACCAATTATCTAGCCATATCGTACTGAACATCCTCCATGGCCTCTCTCTCACTCTCTCTCTCTCTCTCTCTCTCTCTATATATATATATATATATATATATATATATATATATATATATATATATATATATATATATATATATATATATGTATATATATATATAACACTAGAAGTTCAGTGAGTGCAGTAGTGCATTGCAAAACCTAGGTTTTTACAAGTTTTATTAAAGGCACAAGAATTTATAGCTCTCTAAATATACGAGAGATTGACACTCCTCCAAATGTTCCAAAGAGAAATGTCCAATCTATAGCATGACCTCAAGAGGATCTTTTAAGTCTCATGTTGACTAGGTTTTAGCAGGTGAGAACAACCACTAATCAAATTCCAATACTTTCTAGCCACTTGGCAAGAGCTGAACCAATTCTCATAATCTCCAATGACCCCATAGTGAGGATGTGGGTTCCTCTATCTCCATCTAAGTAGCACGCACGGTTTCTTCTTCAAAAGTGTTTCTCTCCATCTAAGTATCAATACGATTTCTTCTTAAACATTGGAAGATGAGGGATCCTCTCTCTCCATCTAAGTAGCAGGCACAGTTTCATCTTCAAAGATGTTTCTCTTCATATCAGAGAGGGTTTGTACATCTTAAACATTGGAAGGGTGAGGAATCCTCTATCTCCATCTAAACGGTAGGCGTTGTTTCTTCTTCAAGAGTGGTCCTCTCCATATCACAGAGGTTTTATTCGTCTTGAAGAAAGTTGCTTGGAGAATATAGCATCTTCTTTTAGCAGTTCTATTCGAAGAGATAATCTTAGACACCATCCCCCCTTGGTCCACCGTTCATTGGATTTGCTAGAAATAATGTTACTATCCCTTTCAACAAAGGGTACATAAGGGGGAACATGTTCAGTAACATCCCTAAGATCAGAGTAGTTTGATTCTCTTTGTCAGCCCTTATTAACCATCTTGAATCTAAGCCCTATCGTGTGCGCTTCCTACTTAGACTCCTCAAGCTCGAGGACTCCTCGATTTGCACAAAATGGAGTCGCACTCATGATAATTGGATATATGTACATAAATTACATTGTTTTAGTGATAAAGATCACTGTTGTCATGATGAAATGTTTTGAGTAGTTTTATGTGCTTCCTCTTCTTCTATGACGAGAAGGACTACCAGATCCTTTGCCTTGAACATATGTGTTCTTTCATAAGATGGTAGGGTGGTTGCATATGAGTCCAACAAATTAAGATAACATGAACTTTATTAATCTATTCATGATCTAAAAATGGTTGTTGTCGTACATGCACTTAAGCATTGGAGACATCTATTGTTAAGTAAAATTTGAATTGAAAACAGATCATCAGAGTCTAAAATACATTTTTACACAATGATTACTTAAAAATAGGAAAGAGCGTTGGATGAATTATTAAGCGAATATGATTTTGACATCATGTATTTGGATGCTAAGGAAAATAAGGTCATTGATGCATTGCGTTGAAGAACTTTATGTAATCTCCTTTTTGTAATAAATTCTGATTTTCTCAATCAAATTCAAGAAGAACTAAAACACGACTCTTTTTATAAACCTTTTTTGAATTTTTGCATCCAAACAAGGGATCAATGTATTAGGACAAATTTCATTTGCAAAATGGATCTTTGTATTGTAACAATTGATTATGCATATCTTCTGAGTCTCCATTAATAGTTAGAACATTGCATGTCTCCATTAATAGTTAGAACATTGCATGATTGTCATGATGCACATTTTTTTACACATCCAGGTTATTCAAGGGCCTATGTTAAAATGAAATGTTCTTACTTCTGGCGATGTACGAAGCGGGATAGTGGAAATTATGTTAGTGAATGTTTAAAGCGCCAACATGTGAAATTTGGCTTTAAGAGAATGCGTGGAACTCTTCAAGCTTTGGATGTTCCAAATCAGAAATGGGAGTCTATCTATCTGGAATTTCTCACTAAATTGCCTATGACTAGAAGTAAAAATGATACCATATTTGTCATAGTTGATCGACTTAACATGATGTCACATTTCTTTCCTATGAAAAAGACTAATACTGACTTGAATGTGTTGATATATTTAGGTAGTGATGTGTGTGAACACTCTAGGACCGTCGGGGGGCTTTTTTCCCTCTTTAGGAGGTTTTTTTCCCCTGACTTGTATATACGCCTATTGCCCTAATGGGCTAATTATCTTTGTACATTCTAATGGTAATACATTCAGCATTGTGTGTTGTGCTCCAAGCTTCTTCTTCTTCCTTGTGTCGTTCACGTGCTTCTGCAAATGTCTAACTCTGACAATTGGTATCAGAGCAGGTCACCACTTCATCTAGAACGCTGTCTACACCTCTCCAGTTGCAGTCTTAGAATCACACAAAATTTGGTAAGCATAGTCACGGTATTTCGTCTATTTTGTGCGGGCTATTTCTTCTTTTTGTGCCAAATGTATATACCAATTTTGGTTCGCCAGTATAAGCTTCTTGAAGTGTGCTACAAGTTTAGCAGAATTTTTCTGGGCGATTCTATTCAACTTTTTGAGATACAATCAATTTTTTGCATCAAGGTATTTTAGTCACTGGCCATGGTTGAAATCAGTGATGTATTCTATATGTTGGCTATTGAGGATAAGTTGGATGATACCAACTACCCATTATGGGCTTATATGATGTGGCATGTATTGGTCACAAAAGGACTATGGAATATTGTGCAGGGTGTTGAAAGACGTCCCGTTAGACGTGCGAATACAGGTACTATAAATACATGTGCTGGAGTTGATGGAGATGGTGTCAAAGATGATGATATTCTTCAGCTTCCTCTTCATGCTGTTGTTTTTATTGCACCTATTGTAGAGAAAATTCATTGGGATGGCAGAGATGCTCAGGCACATGCATTGATAGCTTTGTCTATCAAACGTGCCATTATTCCTCACATTTGCTCTTGTAGGACATTTAAGGATGCTTGGATACACTTACCACATTGTACCAGGCTAGGAATGAGGCTCGTGTTGCTTACCTCCAAAAACAATTGGAGAATGAGCACATGAATGAAGGTGATTCTATGGATAATTTTCTCACAAAGATCAAGGATTTGAAAGAACAATTGATTTTCGCTAATGAAGTTATACCAGATAGCACACCTGTGCAAATACTTCTGAATGGTCTTCCTGACTCATATTAGAGTTTTGCTTCTACTCTTTGTTTGATGATGAAAGGCAATCCAAGTGCTTTATCATTTGAGGAGTTAGTCTCTGTTCTGTTGCAGGAAGACCAGTCTAGGTAGAACATGTCTATTATGCGTGTTGCAGATCAAGCTTTCCTTGCTAGTCAGAAGGGCAAAGGTAAATGGAGCTCTTCTACTAGTAAGCAAAAATCTGCAAATGCTACGCATTCGAAGAAGGAAGACAAACATGAGAAGAAATCAGAAAAGCAGAAATTGTTTTGCAAATACTCTAAAGAAAATGATCATGTCATTAAGAGCTGTCCAAAACTCGATGCTAAAGAGGTAAAGAAGAAAGAGGCTGGAATGTTTGTTATAGAGGCCTCTACATCAAAACCAGAGTCTGCTAATCACTACTGCTTGTAGTTTTGACCCATC
>CM035438.1:145294925-145414925 GCA_020310875.1 Ceratopteris richardii | reverse complement strand
GGGTGACCCCATACGAAGCATGGCATGGTAGAAGACCCTCACTTGATCATTGCAGGATATTTGGATGTGTAGCATATGTGCATATCCCTTCTCAGATAAGAGGTAAGCTAGACCCTAAAGCAGAGAAGTGCATCTTCATAGGGTATGATCTAAATCAGAAAGGATATAGGTTCTGCAATCCTTCAAACAAGGGATTCATGGTCAGTAGAGATGTTGTCTTTGATGAAAATGACTCTTGGTTTGATAGTGAATGTAGGAAAGTAAAATTCATGGTCGACCATTAACATGAAATACGGTTTGTACTGTAACTCATGCCCGGATATGTATCTGCGCGGGGCCAAATGGGCAAAGTCGGGAGACTGTAAAATTCTTTCTTCAATCATTGCCATGGCGTGCAACTGCACCTCTACTTGTGCGGAGTGGGTGGCTCCAAGATCTTCAATTGTCTTCATCCATGCGGGAGTAGGAAGTTTGTAAGTCGTCTGGCCTTCAGCCGTGACTCGTCCGCCTGGGATGGGTTGGGGCTCGTAGGCTTCTTCAAAGGTTTCCTCCATCGGAATGGTTACATTTTCTTCATCAGCTGGGAGCTCTGGTGGGGAATCTGGCCTTGGTGGTGCTTCATATATAGCTATCCTTGATTCAAGAGTTGATACCTGGGCCCGTAATGCATTGAGTTCGTCTAGGATGTCAGGAGATGGGTCCGCAGGCGCTGGTAGTCCTTGTGTTGCTGGTGCTCTGAGCTGGAGTAGCTTATGATCGTCTTTTAGCTTCTGATATTCTTCGTTCATTCGATCGTATTCATCAAGCAATCTGATGTGATCATCGAGCAACATTTTCATTGATTCGGAGGGCACTGCTTTGAATCGGCTAGGACTTAATGGTTGGTCTGGATGATCGAGAGCAGCTTCTAAATTTTCTCTGTTCTGCTCTTGTAGCCGCTGGTTCTCTTCCTTTGCTGCTGCTAGATGTCTTCGGAGTAAGCCCATGTTCCGTGTAAACATCGCATTGCGAACTGTCTGGGCCCTTAATAGATTGTCAAGATTAGCAGTGGCCTCTTTGGCTTTCTCTTCACTTTCTACTTCCAGTTTGTGGTATGCCTCACGGAGTTCTTGGTATCTGGTGTTTAGGGAGGCATTCTCAATCGACAATGAATTAAGATGCGACTGTAAGTCGTTGGTTGTCCTCTGCAGCTGCTGATAATTATTTCCAAGAGATGTGAACTCATCTCTTACTTGTGTCATACATGTGAACATCTGTGGAAATGCTGTGTCTATGGTGGGTGATAATATTAATGGTGTGCTAAGTGAAGATGCAGTGGGTGTAGATGCAAAGGGAACGGGGAATGGGGGTGGGAAAGTGGATGCTGTGGTGATTGTTGAAAATTGTGGTGTGCTTAAATATTGTGGTGCCACAAATGAAGTGAGTGGCGGTGCAGTGGGGGGTGATATATCAATATCGCTGGATGTGGTGTCGAGTGCGATGACTGTGAATAGTGGTGTGATCGTGGGTAAGTGTGTGGGTGTAAATATAGGATTTACAAAGGTTGAAGAATAATTTACAGAGGGGTTGTCTTGGACGGCTTGGTGGAAAGGAGAAAGAGGAGTTATGGTGGGTTGGGGAGGTGAGACTGGGGAGAAGGTTAATGGAGGTGGGAATGGGAAAAGGGGTCTTGGAGGTGTGGGGTGTTGAAGATAAATGTACAAGCTCATTTTCATATGAGCCGTGCTTGGATAAATTTACCAAATATAAAGATAAAGGAAAAGTAGAGGAAAAAAGGAAAAATAAGAAAAGAAAAAGTCTAGTCAAAACTTCATGATGAGTAAGAGATACAATATCTTGCCTTGTAGTTAGTAGCATGTAGTGGAGAAAGTGGTGAGTTAAGAAGGAGGCACAAACTTTTTCACATGCTGATTGGTCATAAAAGTGAAGTGGGAGCACATTCAAAACAAGGAGAGAAAGAGGCAAGAGCTCGTAGTAGTCGGATCTGGCCATTTTGTCATTTTGGCTTCCCTTAGACTCCTTCCAGCCGCACGTCAGTTTGTACACCACTCTATTGCAGAGCTCATATCTCAGTGCATATGTAACCATTTTGTGTGTTTAAACATTCATTGTCAAGCTTATCTTGTGTACTTTCTGCATATCAAATATCTCTTTGAAAGCTTATGTACTTTGTGAGATATCAGTGAAAGAGTGAAGTCCAGTTTTTTAGTATACCTGTGTAGATAGGTAGTCTATTTTGGTCAGTTAAGTTTCCCAACCAAAACATATCTAAATTGCATGCTTTTTGTCTTGTTGGAAAGCTCTTGGCATCTAAGTTTAGTGTCTCAAATATCTAATTGAGATCGTTTATATTCTGTGAGATATCTGTCATATAGTAAACTCCAATTTTACACTGTACTTATGTGTGCAGGTGGTCTATCTTGGTGAGTTGCGTTTCCTGATCAAAACTCATCCAAATTACTTGTTTTTTATTTTGTTGGAGATATATTTGTGTCTACGTTCTCTATACAAAATATCTTTCTCAAAGGATATATATTCAGAGAGTTATCAGTCCGAGAGTGAAGCCTAGTTCTTTAGCATATCTGTGTGAACAGGTAGTTCATCTTTGACAGTTGTGTTTCCTAATCAAAACTTGTCCAAATTAAGTCATTTATATCTTGTTAGAAATCTCTCTTTGTCTACTTTGATTTCCTAAAGTCTCAAGTCCATTTGAGTTTTGTATTGAGAGCAGCAAGCTATCTAAGGTGCATATGTTTGTCCAAGTGCTGTACATACAAGGGCTCACTACACACTTCCGTTGCGCATAGGAGAACTCATTCTCCACATGGGGAAGGATGGAAAAGATGGATGGAGAAATGGGTTGGATAGAAAGGTGGATGTGTTAGAGGGTAGACTAGGTTGAGTGGGTGTGGGAATTGTGAGATGAATGGGGTTAAGGACGACTTCTGCTACTCCACCGGAGAAGGAGGATGTTGTTCTGGGAGAAGGAGGGTGTATGGGGGAGACTGGATTTTGCGTGCCCAAACCTTTTCCATAGTACGGTATAACTTTTTGATGGCCAGTGTATAAGCTGCTGCTTTGAAGGTTTCTTCTTCGTGGGTGCTCGTGTCACCTTGGGTGTCGGTTTGTTGTCCTTGTTCGTCTGTTTGCACATGTTCTTGGGATTCATGAGTTCCCTGACTGGCTTCGTCATCGCCTTCATCTTCGTCGGTTTCTGTTCTTTCTTCCTCGAAACTAGAGACTACTTGTCCTTGTGGTTGATCTCACGGTGTGGTAGGGTAGCTGGGCCTTTCATATTCCTGAGAGAAGATCTGGCCTTCTGAAAACTGAAATTCATTTGAAAATACATCCTGCATTTCAAAATCAAATGTGGTATTTGCTTGTTCTGCTTCTAAATGGGGTATCGGAAAAGAGAAAGCTTCCGCACCAATAGTGGTGGGAACTTCTGCTGTAGTGGTGGTAGGTCCTGGGACTGTGGCTGCTTGAGTAGTGATAGTGCTGGTAGTGCCCTCCGTTGTGACTGGTCTTGATAACCTTATGCGAATGGGTTGTACAGGGGGTTCAATAGGAGACTGTTCAGGAGAGGGTTGTGGTGAGGGTGATTCTGGCACCTGAAGACAGGGGATAGTTCCTCTCATTCGCTTTCCTGCTCTTCCTTTGCTAGCCTTCCTAGCTTTCTTTGTGGTTCCTTTGAATGATTTCAACTCTTCACTTGTCAATGCACGTTCGATCGGCAAGTCATATGCTAAGCACATATGTACAATTCTAGTCAGTGCGCAGCATCCATTGATGACTTTCTTTCTTTCCCATCTATGTTGTGCTAAATACATCTGATCAATGATCCAGCTAGCTAGATCAACTGTCTGGGGTCCAATACAAGATAAATACAAACCGAACCATATTCGTTTGTGCGGCATTGTGCATCTGTCCTGAGCGGGGAAAGCAAAATGCTGCATACATATCCTCAATGGTTTTGAAAGCTCAGGTGTGATCGCCGAAATCTTTTCCCACTTTGTAACATCCCCACGTTTCATAGGGTCTGGAACTAACCTTTCTCGCTCTGTTGGCATGTGGGTTCCACGAATCTTGATGGCAGCTCGAATCAGATCTTTAGAAAGATAAAATCTTTTATATGGTGGATCGTTCACTAAAGATGGCAAAATAAAAGTTCCGGGCAGGTCCTTATTCTCTGAAGCTATCAAAGTGGTGATTAAGTAATAGCATCTGTAGAAGTCAGGTTTAGGCAAAGGATCACTGAAATACTCTGTGAAGCCGGCTCTTGCCCAAACACGTGTTAAGTCTCGTGTGTTCTGTAGCCCTTCGAACTCTCTTGAGAGAAACTGATATTTGCCCCAGGTACGGTCATCAAAAGTCAAGTTAGCCTCAAATATAAACTCAGCGTCCACCAAGGGTCCTGCTAGCCCTTGAAACCAGTGATAATTACGATGATTCTTCTCAGTATACCCTCTAGGAGGATCGTCAATAGGCATCGGTCCTGGGAAACCTTGAAATTCTGGCGGTGGAGCCGTCGGATGGGGCTCAGCGAGTAAATCACTAATAGTAGCCCTGGGTATACTGGTTCCAGCTTCGGATGGTCCTCCTTCAGTTTGCATGATGATTGACGTGCTAATGGAAAAGATCTGCTACAAAAGATTAGCACATTAGTATGGAAATTAATTATGATCCCATTAAGGTGAGACCGCAATCCCTTTCCATAGCCGATGTGTAACCTGTGTAGCCAAGTGTTGTGATGTGATTGATGCAATGCTTCTTGCAGAACTAGTGCAGGTCTCTAGACACATGTATGTTTTCAGATATTGCATGCAGTTCTTTGATGAGATGTTATTACAGGTGATGTTGGGTTTTAGTGTGTGGATTTATACAAGGTTCAGTCATGAATGAGTTATTACAAGGTTGTAGATTAATCGGGGTGGTAGTTATGTTAGACAATGGATTAGGAGAAGACTTCTGGATACGTTTCGGTATCCACTTCCTAAGAGTTTGTGATCGGGTGATAGGTCTCTATTGAGGAACAAAAGATGAGATCGGATTTGGTGGGGTTGAAGGGTGAAGTGATTTCTGAGGGTTATATATTACATGGCTTGAGGGTTGAGCTATAATACACTGTTTGGGTACCCAAATCTGCGTGGTTGTGGATCGGTTCATAAGGTGCTTCTTGGCGATCCAAACTTGTCGAGTGTTTGTATTCGTAGAAGAATGTTCGGAAGACTTTGGATACTGTCTCTGCTTCTGCTGAAACTTCTTCTTGTCATTGTCTTCATTGTTGAAACTTGTCGGTGGTTTCTGTCCTTTTGGCACCCATATTTGTCTTGTGCTTTTTGCTCTGTGGTGTTGATACTGCAACTTTCTTCCTTGTGTCGTCTGATGTTGTCGTAGGTCTAGGTTCCTTCATCGTGGTTGACTCCTTTGTGGTTGAGGTTTAGAGGTCAGATGGACGCTTTGCTTTGGAAAAGAAGGGAGGTCCAACACTTGCGAAACTTGCCCATTAGGAGATGAGGCATTTTGTACCACAGATCTAGGCCAGTCCGTAGTGGGTGTGGAAGGATGGGCACCGTAGGGTGTTTTGCCCATGTGGACGCTGATGAAGTCCACCTGACCTGCAATCGTCCCCATCTGTCCGTTGATTGTGCCCATTTGACCCATCTGTTGGGTGGTTACCCCTTCTAGTTTGCAGGAAGCCTTAGGGAAAATCTCTTGACGTCCTTCTGATTGACAATTGTCCATCGCCAAGCCTGCGTGGGTTGGTGTAGACGTAACGTGACTGATCTGACCAAAGATCTTCCGGTCTTCCATCGCATGCATTTCATAGGGTCTAGGGCTACAAACCTCAGTCGGAATGCCGTTAGGGAAGTCAAGCGGTATCACTCGCTTCTGATCTAAGGTTCCAATCTACAAGGAGCCTTGTCTAAGATTTAGGTCCACTGAGTGATCGTATAGCCAATCTTGGCCAAGGATTAGGGGTTCCATCAGGTCGTCGTCATGGCACACTAGTAGTTTCACTGTCAAGGTCACTTCGTTTATGAGGATAGGAAGGTCCACCTCACCCATGCAAGGGGTTTCCATGCCTCCTAGCCCTATGAGGTATGCCTCAATTGGCCGCATTTCTATTCCGGAATCCTTATAGTGGGACCATCTAATCGCACTAGTCGCAACACCTGAGTCAATTAAAGCCCTGAGCTCTTGACAAGGGTTTCTGTATGCTAGCCTGACTGTAATGAATGGTCTCCGATCCACTATGCTAGGATGGGTACTTGACTTTGCTTGACACATGGCCATGGGGTATCTGAGTGTTGTTTCCAGATGATTATAATGTTCTCTCCCTAGTCCTTGTCTTCTTAGCTTCATGCGCTTGATGCGTTCTATAGCTTCTGCCTGAGCTTCAGCCCTTATTCTATTTTCTTCCTCCTTACGCTTCTTTGCCAACGTGAGTCATCTAAGAATGTCCTCAATAAGAGGTTCCTGATATAGCCTTACTCTACAACCACTAATGTAATTAGGCATTAAGTCTCCTTCTAAGTTGGCTAATTGTACTTCTCCACTTGTCGAGAGTCTGTTAATGATCATAGGTCCATAACCTTGCTTTTCTAATTTCTGTGCGTGTTGTTCCAGCGTATATACTAGGGCTAAATCTCCTTCTTTCAAGCCTTTATCTTTCACATGCACATCAAAATAGGCTTTCTGTCGCTTCTTTGCTGCATATATTCCTACTGCTGCTTTCAGCCTGGTTTCTCCTAATCGTTCCAAGTCCATTATTCTTGCTGATAATTCATGGCCGGTCCATTGATGTTCTTGTGCAACCTTAAGGGTCAGTATCAAGAAGTCCAAAGGAAGCACAACATTTTGACCAAAAACCATCTGAAAGGGAGTTGCATTGAGTACGGTCATGTAGGCCACTCGATATGCCCAAACAGCATGATGTAATTGTTTGTCCCAATCTGAACGTTTGTTGTTCACGAGTTTCGTCAATACGTTACAAAGGATCTTGTTAGTGCTTTCAGCCTGACCATTGGCCTGAGGATGATATGGTGCGGATTTCTTTTGAATCACCATAAAATCCTGTAACAAATATTCAATGACTTGGTTTATAAAGTGAGTTCCTCGATCGCTCACTAACTCTATAGGCAATCCATATCTTGTAAAGACATTTTCAAATAAGAATTTTGCAGTCGTGTGTGCATCATTCTTTTTTGTGGCCTTTGCCTCTACCCATTTGGTTAGATAATCTGTCGCAAAAATAATGTATTCCGCATGTGTACCTTTTGCAGGGGGGTTAATGGGTCCTACAAAGTCTATACCCCATTTAGAAAATGCACGTCCGCCCATCATGGGTTTCAATGGCATTTCATCTCTGCGAGTAGGAAATTGAGTTCTTTGGCACACATCACATCTCTTTACATAGGTATGTGCATCCATATGAAGAGTGGGCCACCATAATCCTGCAAAGAGGATGGCTTTGATTATCCTATCTAGTCCAAAATGACCTCTTGCAACACCTTGGTGTGCAGTCTCTAGTATGCTCAGATAATCGCTTTCATGAACACATTGTCTTAAATATCTGTCTCATCCTCGTTTGTATAGATTATCACCAATAAGTGAATAGTCATGAGCTTCCTGCTCTAGACTTCGTTGTCGCGCTAAAGTCATTCCTTGAGGGAATGTTTTCATCCTCAAGTACGTCACTAAAGGTTCACTCCAGTCTGGTGTGAGAGACACGTGATATAATGTAGCATGTTCTACTGGTGGTCTTTCACAACAAACATGGCATTCTTTACACAATTTGTGGACATCTGCTTCCATAGAAGGCCAATATACTCCTAGTCTATGCAGAGTCTGTAAAGTATGATGTTTTGAGTGATGTTGCTTTAATGCACCTATGTGTGCTAATTGCAACCAATTCGCATGTTCTGATTCATCTACGCAACAAGCAAGAATCTTTTGATTATCCTGTTTATATATGCTTCCTGCTATGATTTGATATCTCTAAGACTTTGTAATCTCTCCTTCCTTGATCCTTATCCTCGGATTCTTGGGTCCGTATGTGAGAATAGGGACTATCGACTTAGCCCATTCTGGTGCTATCTCAAGGTTAAACAAGTATGCATCGGGTAATTCATCCGCTATCCCTTGGGGAGCTTCTCCTGAGGTTAATCTTGAAAGGTGGTCAGCTCTGAGATGTGTCTTTCCTTTCCTGACTACTACTTCAAAATCATACTCCATGAGTAATAGAAACCAACGTATTAATCATCCTGTGTTACATGGTTTGTTGACTAAGTACAATAGGGCTTGATGATTTGTAAAGAATTTGAACTTGTTTGCCAACAAATAATGTCTGAATTTCTTTACCGCGTAGATCATCCCTAATCCTTCTCATTCCGTAGTGGTGTAATTTCTTTCCGCTGCGTTCAATTGTCTACTCGCGTAAGCTATGGGGAGATCTATATTACCTTCATTCGTGGGTTGTGCTAACACACATCCTATGGCATAGTTGGATGCATCCACATGTACATGGAATGGCTTACTCCAATCCGGGGTTGTCAATATAGGTGCTGAGCACAAACGTCATTTGAGTTCATTGAATGAGTTCTCACATTCATCTGTCCATTCAAAATGGATCAAAAGAGAGTACAAAGGCTTGGCTATGATTGCATACATGTGTATGAATCATCTATAATAACCGCAATGGCCCATAAATGCTTGTACTTCTTTTACATTAGTTGGTCTAGGTAGATCTGCAATTACTTTCACTTTTTCTTCATCTGTCGAAATTCCATTCTTTGACACAATGTGTCCTAGATTTTTGCCTTGTCTGACCATGAAAACGCACTTCTCTGGGTTCAAACAAACTTGATATTCTCGACATTTGTCAAATATTTGTTTTAATTCTGGGATATGTGTCTGTCTTATATTCAAATGAGCACATAAGTCATCGACATAGACTTCCAAATTCTTGCGTAAGAATTCCTTGAAAACATGACACATGAGTCGCTGGAAAGTAGCGGGTGCATTTGTTAAGCCAAATGGCATCACACGAAATGCAAATATGCCCCATTCTGTGGCAAAAGCCGTCTTGTGTTGATCTTCTGGAGCAATGGCTACTTGATTATAGCCTGAGAATCCATCAAGAAAGCTGTAAACTTCCTTTCCCGCAACTCTTTCCAATAAATGTTCCGTGATAGGAATAGGATAGCTGTCTTTAATCGTGGCGGCATTAACTTTTTTAAGGTTAATACACACATGCAATTTTCCATTCTTATTGGGCACAACCACAATGGGGGATACCCATTCGGTATGCTCAATTTCGTAAATGAATCCTGCTTCTATCAAACGATCTATCTCCTCTTTAATCTTTGCAGCGTAATTATCATTGTACGTGTATGGTTTCTGTTTTGTCGGTTTAGCATCTGGAGTCATAGGGATTCTATGAAAACATATGTCTGGGTCTATTCCTTTCAAATCTTTGTAGCTCCACACAAAAACATCTCTATATTCGCGCAATAGGGCAACTAATTCTTCTTCTTCTTCCTTCGTCAAATCATGCCCTAGTATGTACACTTCTCTTCTTCTCCTTCTATGGCTACTATGATTTTCTTGGTTTTCTCTCGGTTATCATATACTTCTCCGACGTCAGCTTTTCTGTTAGGCATTCGTACCATTATTCTTCTATCTTCTATTTCATATGTCTTGAAGTTCTCGGGTACTTCAAATAAGGATTCTTCTTCTTCTGACATGGTTTCTTTCTTCTTTCTTTTCTTGCCTTCACTCTTGCTAGTCACTTGAGTGGCTATTCTCACATCATTCATAATTTCTTCGTGTTTCTGAGGGTGAGTCTCTACTTCGTAAAAATATTCTTCCTCTGATGCAAATGGAGGGTCCATAATAATTGAGTCTAAATCGAAATCACTCGCATCCTCAAATGCATCAGTGCTAGGTTCACACTCTTCTAAAACTGAATTACACATGATTGGCTCTATCGTGAAAACTGAAATGTCATAGCCATCCTCGTCATAGTGGGGTGTCCATTCTTCTTCATTGATGGCTACATCCATGGTTGCTAGGATCTCTGCCCAACCATGGGGCTCGAATTCTTTGTCTGGAAATACTACAGGTGCATACGCTGGGTCTTGAAGGGTTCTTGGGTGTTGTTCTGCACCTAAGGTCCTTGCTTCTAACCGTTCTTCCTCTTGTTTGGCTACCTTACACATCCATAAATGAGTGTCCTCGTGTAACCATGAGGGGTCTGACTCTAAAGAGTGTACCGATTCCGTTTCTACCTGTGTCTTATGGATGGTGTTCCATTGTATTGGGCGTACATCTCGATGTGAATAGTCTTTAAGATTGACCTTAGTGGTCACTCCTAAATGTTGCAAATACAAAGAATTAGTTCCCCAATCTTGTATGATTTGCAACTAACGCATGAATGGTCGTCCCAATATCATCTCATAAGCGTGATTTTTACTAAAATCACAAATGGCAAAGGTATGCTCAAACTCCACACCACAAGTGGTGAGAGATATGCCTTCTAGTAAGCCTAATGGTTTTTCTATATGTCCATCAGCCATTTGTAGTTTCATCCTGATAGGTCTGAGTGCTGGCTTACCCCAACGTTTCCATAAAGCGGTGGTAGCGATGGCTACTCCAGCTCCTGAATCTAAGATGGCTTTTGTGGTGTAGCCCTGATGGGTTATTGGAAGATACGTGTTACCTTCCTCTCCTTCACTTACATCTCCTATCTTTTCTACGGGTATCTCTGGTACCTTCTTGTGTGTTCCTATCTGTGAGGGAGTAGTAGCAAGCTCAGGGAATTGATTTGCTACATGTTTCCACAGTTCAGGTTTAACCTTCAATAATTCCTCTAGAGTGAGGTGACATTGTACTTTGGTATTCTTGATCACTTCCGTGTTTCTAGGGATCACTGATTCTTCATTCCTCACTATTATCGTGGGTGCTCTCATACTAATAGACTTTGCTTCCCAAGGTCCTGTGAACTGAGGTAATTCTTGTAAAGAATTGGATTCAAAACCCGTGTGTTCACTTAGTTGCTCTTCCTCTACATCATCGTAAATAGAGGGGATATCTTGTGGAAATTGTTCCTGCAAGTCGTCTATTTCTTGAATAGGAGGATGGGTTCCTTGTTCTTTTCTCCACTTTTCTTCTTGGATTTCTCTCAAAAATTCATGTGAATATTCATGTATGGAAGATAGGTTGTCTTCCCCTTCTGTGTTTGTCACTTGAGATAGGGATGGTGCATTCTTTTCCTGTGTCTCCGGGCACTAAGACTCCTATGCTGATCCTTTTTCTCACTTTTAAAAGTCCTTTCCCTTTTGCCCAAAATTCCAATGATTGCCCCCTGGCTTCCTAGTCCCAACTATGTCAACCTCAAATTATCTTATCTAAAAATCAACATATTCTTTATGACTCGTCAAGAGCTTTCTAACGAGCTATAAAGCTCAAAAAACAGACTTCGGATGAAAAAGATATGACCGTTTAGGCTCTGGGGGGTGAAAACTCACAAACAGGTTTTTCTTCAATTATGAGCTAAGGGGTCTCCTACGAGTGCAATGATCCAAAAATTTTCAAAAAATAGCACCAAAATTGGTCAAAAAATCAAACCCTAAAATTTGCGTTTGGGTGAGCAATCGCGATGGTCTGAGATGATCGCGATGGTCTGGGACCGTCGCGATGGTCCAGCCGAACCATCGTGATGGCGTGTGTGCGAACCGTCGCGATGGTCTGGATGTGAGCAATCGCGATGGTCGGGGTGAGGCGTCGCGATGGTCTGATTGAGTGAACAATCGCGATGGCGTCAGTCAACGGTCAACGTGAACCGTCGCAATGGTCCAAAGTGAACTGTCGCGATGGTCACAGATGCGATGGCGTGAGCCAATCGCGATGGTCCAAATTTTGAGCTGTCGTGATGGTGTAAGGGTCTCGTCGCGATGGCGTGGCTAGTGAGCAATCACAATGGTCCGATTTGACATGTGGCACTATCGAGGCGATGGCATGGGCCAATCGTGATGGCGTGGGATCGACGGGATCGTCACGATGGTCCAAGTGAACTGTCGTGATGGCTCAAGTGAGCCGTCGCGATGGTGTGAAACCGTCGCGATGGTCCGACCGAGCCGTCGCGATGGCGTGAGCCAATCGCAATGGTGTGACACAATCGCGATGGTCTGAGCCAATCGCGATGGTCCACCAAAGTGTGAATTTTTGAAATGCGTCTGTGGGTTCGTGCATACACTTGTGTCGCCTACCTCGTGGTGGTCGCTTACCAAAATTACCGAACTTGGCAGACCATCGCGATGGTCTGACACACTCGGCAGATCTCTGTCAGAAAGTGAAATTTTACCTTTTCCAAGCTTTCTTGATGCACTAGAGCTCTGTACCTGCAAGAAAACTCGAAAACACAAAAGTACACACAAGCACAAAAGCTCTCTCTCTCTTGCACATGCACAAATGAGGGGAAATGAGGAGAATGGGTGGATATGGTGAATTTTTTGATTTTTTTGGAGTTGGAGATGATGATGCGGTGATGAAGATGGAGTGTGGGGGAGGTGAAAAACACTAAAAACTAACTAAAAACAACAACAAAAACTGAAATTTTTACCTTCCAACGCCACTTCTTGCTATACTCTTACCATCACACATTCGTCCTAGACTCGATCCCCGGCAACGACGCCAAATTTGGTGTTGCTCTAGCACAATGGTGAGAACCACGTTAAGAAGCTCCACCTCCTTAATGTCAATCCGCGGAAGAGATAGGAGTGATATGAAGATCGTGAATGTGAGATGAAGTGAAAACTGAGAGTAATGGCAGTGAGTAGTACACTTCACAAGAACATGGAAAGATGAACTCAAATAATCATGAAAATGAAAGTATATTGCTTGTACAATACAATGACTTACTGATACATATGTGTGCCTTGTAATCACACCTTGATATGGCATAAAGCTCAGCTCTTGGAGGTCTTCACATAGGTCTCTCTAACCACGACTAAAACTGCCATCTATTTATAGTTGAGTTTGGGAGGCTAATTCCCTAAATCACTCTCCAATCAATCAATGATTGATTTGATTCTCTACCTACCACAAATCATGAATTCGTGGCTCCTCTTTCCATTCTTGATCAAGTGGACTCAACCACTTAAGATTCTCTTACTTTTACATTAAGTAAACTCTTCAAAAGTTACAAGAGGTAGTTCACAAGTGAACTTTACATAGTCTTCATTTTAAGGCTTTTTCTATGACTTTGTGAGACTCAAGCCAATACTTAGGCTTGTCATAGACTTGCTCCAACACATAGGCTTTAGAGACCTGTTGCAATGAACATGAACAATTCAAAGAAGACTCCATCTTCTAATAACCAAGGTAAGAATCTTGCTCAAGTGGAAAATTAAAGGAGGTGTCAACCCATCCATTGGCAATTTTATTGCGCAGGCAAAAGGATTTGGTCTATGTTTTCATTATGGGGAGCAAGGGCATTGAACATAAGAGTGTCTGAACAAGGCAATCTTTCAGCTTGCACAATCAAACGAAATAAACACCATTGAGGAAGGTACAACAATTGAGAAAGCAGATGATGGAGGTAAGTGCCCTAGCTCTACTTTACGTTACAAGGTGGTTAGTTCTTTCTCAAAGGCTTCTATAATTACAATTTCAGGTATGATTTCTACACATAGAACCAAATATTTGATTGATTGGGGTAGTACACATTGTTTTATGTATCTCAAATTGGTACAAAATTTAGGGATACCCCTAAATATGCAGATAACAAGGCCTGTTGAAATGGCCAATGGATGACTACACTATACGAAAGGATATATTGAAAATCTTACATTTAAGTTTTACGATAGATCTTTTCTAGAAGTTTTCATGTGATTGAGATGAGAGTGATGCAATTGTAGACATGAACTAGTTAGTACAAAATTCTACAATAATTGATTGCGAACGAAGAACAATCACTTTAAGGCTAGACAGTGAATCTATCCACATTCTAGGTGACACATATAATCCTAAACCTATTCTTATTTTTGCTATGCAGATAATTAGAGGTATACGTGATGGTTGTAGAACATTTGTAGTGTATGTGAACAATCTGCATGACGAAGATAATGATGAAAGTATTCCAAATCACGTAGAAAATATTTTAAAAGAATATGCGGATATATTTCCAAAAGACTTGCCTAGTATACCTCCACCTATGAGGACTTACCATGCCATTGACCTATATTCGGGGAGTGAACCATATTATAGAGCACCCTATAGATTTAACATAGATGAATTAAAGGAGCTTAAGATTCAATTTGATGATATTTTGAAGAAAGGCTTGATAAGACCGAGTGTTTCACCTTGGGGAGCACTTATTTTATTCCAGAAGAAGAAAGATGACTCTTATAGATTATGCATTGACTATAGGGGGTTCAATCAAAGAACAATTAGAAATAAGTATCCAATCCCTCACATAGATAACTTATTAGGTCAATTAAGTCGAGTGACTGTATTCACTAAGATTGACCCTTAGGACCTAGATGTCATCAAATTAGGATCAAAACATAGGATATACCCAGGAGATCTTTTCAAACACAATATGGTCACTACGAGTTTATGGTTTTACCTTTTGGATTAACAAATGCTCCTGCTACATTCATATGCTTGATGAACAATGTTTTTTATGATTACCTAGATGAATTCATCTTAGTATTTCTTGATGTTATATTTGTATACTATAAAGATGATCCTAAGAATGTTGTAAATCTCAAGAAGACTTTGCAAACTCTTAGAGAACACAAATTGTATGGAAAGAAGAGTAAGGGTTTCTTTGCTAAGGATAAACTTATGTATCTAGGAAGAGTCATATCTAAAGAGGGAATTCATATAGATGAAGATAAAGTGAAAACGATACTTTATTGGCGAGTTCCTAAAACTAAAAGAGATGTTAGAAGTTTTCTAGGATTTGCACAATATGAAAGAGCACATATTAAGAATTTATTCAAGATAGCTAATCCCCTCAGACAGTTGACTAAAAAGAATGCAAGATTTGTGTGGAGTGATGAATGTAAAAAATGATTTGAATCATTGAAACAAAAAGTCATTGAAAATTGTGTTTTGAAAATACCAAAAATAAGAAAGCCTTTTGTGGTTGCATGTGATGAAAGTACTAGTCAAATAGGATGTCTTCTTTCATAGGATGGTAGGGTGGTTGCATATGAGTCTAGAAAATTAAGAAAACATGAACTTAATTATCCTAAACATGATCTAGAAATGCTTGCTGTTGTACATGCAATTAAGCATTGGAGACATCTATTGTTAGGAGTTAAGTTTGAATTGAAAATAGATCATCAAAGTCTAAAATAAACTTTCACACAACCATTACTTAACAACTCAAAAGCATTGGATTGAATTATTAAGAGAATATGATTTTTAAATTAAGTATTTGGCTATTAAGGAAAATAAGGTCATTGATGCATTGAGTTGAAGACCTTTATGTAATCATTTAATAAATTCTGATTTTCTCAATAAAATTCAAGAAGAACTGAAAGAAGACTCTTTTTACACCTATTTTGATTTTTTTCAATGCAAACACAGGTTCAATGTATCACGACAGATTTCATTTGCAAAATGGATCTTGGTATTGTAAAAATCAATTAAGCATATCTTCTAAGTCTCCATTAAAAAGCATAATTTTTGATAGAGACTCTGGATTCACATCAAATTTTTGGAGAGCAACATTTGAATCGATTGGAACTCAACTTTGTATGAGCACTGGTTTCCATCCACAGACTGATGAGGAATATGAGAGGGTTAATCGATCACTTGAAGATAGGATGCATATGTATGTGAATGAAAAGAAAGATAATTGGAGTGAATATTTGCCCTTAGTCGGATCTACATAGAGTAGTGCATGGCATGCATCTATAAAAATGACTCCATTTGAGGCTATATATGGTCATGATTTTTGAATCCACCTTCACTTTTGGGTTTTCCAAATAAATTAGAAGTGTCTAAAGAAATGCTTGAGAAGATGGATGAAGAACTTGGAAAAATTAAGCAACACATAAAAGAAGCTGAGAAAAGACAAAATAGATTCTACGATTTGAAGAAAAGAACACTTGAATTTCAAATAGATGATATGGTATTTCTTAAAGTCAATCCTCACCAATATAACTTGTTGCTAGGGAAAGATCATAGACTTTCTCCTCGATACACAGGTCCTTTTAAAGTTTTGAAAAAGATTGGACCTCTTGCTCATTTGTTGGAATTACTTGAACATTTCAATGTTCATGCTGTATTGCCTGCACAAGCATTGTGATAGTGCATTTGGAGGTCAAAATGAGCTTAGATCATGTTTTGGACACCACAAAATGAAGATGTTTTGAACTACTAATCGCATTGAGTATGCTCACCAATTTTTGTGTGATTTTGAGACTATGACCAGAGGGGTGTCGAAGATGCCTAGATGTAGTCACCTGCTCTAATACCAATTGTTGGAGTTTGAAGTCCAGAAGCACACAAATAGCACAAGGAAGAAGATGAAGCTTGGAGCACAGCACACAGTACTGAATGTATTACCAAGAGAATGTACAAAGATAATTAACTTGTTAGGGTTATAGGCATATATACAAGCTGGGGCAAAAAACCTCCTAAAGATGGAAAAAAGTGTCGCGATGGTCCTAGTGTGTTCACACACATCACTACCGAAATATATCAACAGTTTGAATCCTTGCATAGGCATGACCTTTGATGACCTATATCTCATTTTCTACTTGCTTGTTTCATGAGCAAGATAGATAATTTTGTTGCTGCTTTTTTCAGATTTCTTTTGAGTATAATATTACTCTCAAATGTTCGTTCTTATAGATCAAATTGAGATTGAAAGCTCACATGTCAATCTTTGTAGATTTACAAGTATATTTGTGTGAAGAAGTACACATGGACAAGCTATTTGTTTGGATAGCTATTAGTCTAACTTGTGCAAGGAGGTTGACATAGCTCACATTCTCCAAATTGAGTGATCTATGGATTTTTACAAGGCTTAGAAAGTCTATTTAAGTGTGGAATCATGCCAATTTGCATCTGAGTATGGCTTGAGATCCAAATTTGATGTATGAGGATATGATATCCTATTGATTATTCCTTTTGTCAGGGGAGCACTAGATTGTGTTCTCTGACTACACTAGATAAGATTTTGGAAATATAAGTTTGCTTACAAGAACACCCATGTAGGGAAAATAATCCAAGAATGTGTAATTGATATAAGATGTCCCACAACTGGGACTAATAGGTATGGATAACTGAATTGGAGATGATACAAGAGATCCCACAACCCAGGACCGTAGGTATGAAGCAAGATATCTCAATTACAAGAGCTCCCGTTAGCGAGATGATCTAGATACAAAAAATAACTAGACAAGATCATGTATTACAAGATAACAAGAGGACAAGGCTAGATGTCCAAGAACTAGACTAATCAAGACTAGAATAAGGAACAATCCAAGAACTAGAATTGGAACGTCGAAAGTACTTACTTGATGATCATGACTCGTTGAGCTCCCAAGACTGGTTGGTAAGATTGAGCATGCACGTGGCCAACGACCTCTTATATAGGTTTTCAAGGGTGGTTGATCAATGGTAGGTACAAATTGATGATGTCATCGATAATTTCATCAATTCAAAACATGGTCTCTAGATTCTATAATCAAGCAAGTAAACAATTGATCTTAGGGTTTTGGCATGTTCTAGATAGAATGGAAGCATTAGTTCCTCTAAATTTGGAATCAATGATGAAATATAGAAGATCAAATGGAATTTGCAGTTATAGATGGTTTTCTTTGTCGATGGCACCCCCTTCCCCTCAAGCGATGAGTTGCACGAGGAGCTGTCATGTCCTTTGGTCACGAATTCATTGGATTATTCTTATGAAATTCTCAAATCTTGATTGGTACTCCCTTAAGTTTTTTTGCAGGTTCCCAAGTACGTGTGAAGAGATGGATAGGTATGTGCTTGAAGATGAAGAGGTGTTGCAAAATCCTTGAGCTACACCAGCCAAATGAACTCCATGAGTATATGGTGGGCCCTTTTAGCTTGCCAATGGATGTATTAGAAACCCTATGTACCCTGGAAGATCACTCTCAAAAAGATAGATCAAAACAGATAAGTTGGAGTTAGCTCAGAGGTGAAGAACTTGCTATTTTGGTTCATACACCTGTCAAGTGTTTTGCATAATTCTCTGAGCACAGCAGCAATTAGCTTAATTCCTCTTGAGGAAGTCTAAAATTAACTTAAAGAGCTAACTTTAAAGAGTAATCTCATCAAAAATAATGAGCCACACACTGAGAATGATGTTTAACAAGTGATGACATCATCCCGATTTTCACGGGCTGCTACAATAATGAGACCAGTGCGTAGAAAACTACGTAGACCTCCAGATTTACAAATCCAATGATTATGAACATTTGTGTGCTTATACTAAACAGTATGCTGAATCCAACAAGATTTAAATCATTGAATTTGGGTAAGTACACACTGAGAAACAACTCTGACAAGATGAGTAAAAAAGTCGGGTACCTGATAGAGAAGTGAAAATGAACAGACAGGGTTGACTTCAACTGAACATAACTGAAGATTGCAAAACCCAAATAAAATGAAAATTGGTGCACATATAGTAGATTTGTAGAGCTAATTTTACCAAGTTAAATTACTAAAAATGATGCACCAAGCTCAGAGAAACCATCTCTGCAATCTGACTGAGAAAACTGAGAGATATGGCAGTGAGTAGTACACTTCACAAGAACATGGAAATATGAACTCAAATGATCATGAAAATGGAAGTATACTGATTTTACAATACAATGGACTTACTGATACATATGTGTGCCTTGGAAGCACACCTTGATATGGCATAAAGCTCAGCTCTTGGAGGTCTTCACATAACCACGACTAAGACTACAATGTATTTATAGTTGATCTTGGGAGGCTAACTTCCCTCAATCACTCTCCAATCAATTAGTGATTGATTTGATTCTCTATCTACCACAAATCACGAATTCATGGCTCCTGTTTCCCTTTTTGATGAAGTGGACTCAACCACTTAAGATTCTTTCACTTTTACATTAAGTAAGCTCTTCAAAAGTTACAAGAGGTAGTTCACAAGTGAATTTTACATTGTCTTCATTTTAAGGCTTCTTCTATGACTTTGTGGGACTCAAGCCAATACTTAGGCTTGTCATAGACTTGCTCCAATAGCTCCCCCTCAAGCCAAGTATGCTTGAGGTCTTCAATCTTCTAAGATTACGTGTAAACCAATCATAGCTTTGAACTTGCAGAGCTTTGTACCATCCAATGCTTTGGTTAGAATATCTGCACATTGTTGATGAGTGGACACATATGATATTTGAATCTCTCTGCTTAGAACCTTCTCTCTTACATAATGATAATGAACTTCAATATGTTTAGTACTTGCATGAAAAATAGGACTAGCAGACAAATGAATAGAACTCATATTGTCACCATAAATAGTTGGAGTTCCAAACTCCAATCCAAGATCTTTGAATAATGTCTTCATCCACATAGCTTCCTAGGTAACTATGGCAAGACCTCTATATTCAGCTTCAGTAGAAGAGAGAGCGATTCTGGGTTGCTTCTTGGATGACCATGAAATAAGCTTTGAACGTGCAAAGGTAAGATAACCTGAAGTGCTCCTTCTATCTTCCTTGGAACCAGCCCAATCTTCATCAGAAAATAGATTCAAACCTAAATCAGATACATAAGGATAATAAAGTCCTTCATTTATGGTTCCTTTGAGATACTTGAGAATCCTTTTGGTAGCATCCATATGTGGTTTCCTTGGTGTGTGCATAAATTGACTTACCACACTCACACTATAACATATATCTACTTTTGTCTTGCATCTTGAATTTTTCCAACATGTCCTTAATGTACTTTCTTTGAGTGAGAAACAAACCATGATCTTTGTAGACAACTTCCAAACCTAGGAAGTAGGTAAGTGAACCCAAATCACTTATCTTGAACTCTTCTCTCATCTGATCTTTGATCTTCTTCATACCATCTGCATCATTTCCTGTCAATATAATATCATCTACATATACACATAGGTAGATGATCTCAGAATTACTCTTTTTGATAAAGAGTGAAGGATCTGCCTTGCTTGATTGAAAGGCTTTGTCCTGCAAGAATGAAACAAGCCTGAAATTCCAAGCTCTTGGAGCTTGCTTGAGACCATACAATGCTTTGTTAAGTTTACACACATAATCAGGATAAACTTGATTCTCAAAACCAGGTGTGGTTGTGCCATATATACCTCTTCTGTTATCCAACCATTCAAGAATGCATTCTTTACATCTAGTTGAAGTATCTTCCAATTCTTGGAAGAGGCAATACTAAGAAAAACCCTAATAGTAGGCATGTTTGCCACAGGAGAGAAGGTCTCCTCATAATCAATTCCGTGAGTTTGTGCAAAGCCTTTTGCTACAAGCCTTGCCTTATACCTGTTAATGGAACCATCAAAATTCTTCTTGAGTTTATAGACCCATCTTGAGCCTATTACCTTCATGGATGAAGTCTTGGGAACCAAATCCCAAGTGTTTCAAGTGCTTCAATCTCTTCCTTCATTGCATGCTTCCATTCTGATTTTGCTTTGGCCTCTTCAAAGGATGATGGCTCCTCTTGGTTTATGTTCTGTGCTATGTAGATAGAATGTTTAGTTACTAATGAGGTGTCAAACCCATACCTTTCTGGTTTTTTCTTTTCCCTCATAGATCTTCTTAGGCCATGATGTGATGATTCTACCTCATTTCCAAGTTCTTGCAATTTTGCTTTACCTTTAGACTTCCATGCTTTGATATTTTCCATCTGAGATTCTTCATCATCCTCCGAGGTGTCTTGTTCTTCAATCTTTGGTTGTTCTCTACCAAGCTTTGGAAAATCTTCTTCAAGATCATATGGTAAATTGACCTTCCTACATGAATCTTCATACCATGAATCATTTTCATCAAAAACTACATCTCTGCTTACCAAGAATCCTTTGTTGGTAGGGTTGTATAACCTGTAACCCTTTTGATTGTTGTCATATCCAATAAATACACACCTTTCTGCCTTTGGATCCATCTTGCCTCTAACCTGTGAAGGAACATGAGCAAAAGCAATACATCCAAAAATTTTACAATGATCTAAGCTTGGTCTTCTTCCATTCGAAGCCTCATATGTAGTCATCCCATCAAGGGATTTTGAAGGCAACTTGTTAATCAAGTAAGTGGCTGTAGATACAGCCTCAGCTCATAGATAGTTAGGCAAATGCTTTTCATTTAACATGGACCTTGCAGCTTCAACAATTGTCATATTCCTCCTTTCTGCCACTCCATTTTGCTCAGGAGTGTACCTTGTAGTTACCTCTCTTTTGATTCCTCTTTCTTGAAGAAAAGGATCAAACTCATGGGAGAAGTATTCTCCCCCTCCATCTGACCTTAGCCTTTTTAGTGATTTACCTGTTTGATTCTCCACAAGAGCCAAATATCTTTTGAAACATGAAAAAACTTCATCTTTGTGTTTCATAAAGAATAGGATAGTCCATCCGCTGCAATCATCAATAAAGGAGACATAGTACCTTGATCCAGATATTGAAGCTTCCTTGCTAGGTCCTCATACATCTGTATGAACCAACTCCAAGAGATCTCCATGCATATAACCTTTCTTCATGAATGGACCTGTGAGACTTTCCAATTTGACATGCACTACACTTATAAATCATATGTTGTTTTGACAAATTAGGGAGTCCAAGTACACTTTGGTCCCTGCAAATTTGCTTTAATGACCTTTCACCAATATGTGCTAACCTTTTGTGCCATACTTCCAATTCTGTGAGTGTCTGACTACCATAATTAAAGAGAGCAATGTTTTTAGTGTCTTGTAATTCAAATGTGAACAATCTACCTGTCTTTTCAACTTTTGCAATTCTTCTAAATCCTTGACTTGGATCTTCAACAAATGCTCCTGTTTTTGTGAACCTGACTTGCAACCCTTTCTCTACTATCTGCCCAACACTTATCAAATTCTTTGTAATGGGAGGGACATAGAGTACCTTACTAAGTAGGTTGATGTTTCCATCAAGTGCTTTGACATTGCCTATTTTCTCCACAAGATGTCTTGTATCATCTCCTATTTGTACCTCGTGCTTATTCCTTGGATCTTCTAAATCTGATAGGAGTGCCACATTTCCTGCCACATGATTTGAACAACCTGAATTTATGTAGAAAACATGCTCATCAAATTTACCTTGTGGCATAGCCATGTTCATGATCAATAATGAATCCTCTTTGTTTGAGTCTTCTGGGTAGTTATTGAAGTCTCCCTTCCTTTGTAGCCTCCTTGATAGTTTGAATGATTGTAGTTGTTGTAGTTGCCATGATAATTGTTGAACCTTCCTCTATTGTATCCTCTGCCTCTTTGATTCTTGGAATTCCTAAAGCAATTTTCAGTTGTATGATTAGTAAGTCCACAAATGGAACATGGGTTGGAGTCTTGGGATCTCCCCTTGCCTTGTCTACCTCCTCTTCCTCTACCTCTTCCATTGTTCATCTACCAGCATAGTTAGCTTGATATGTACCTGCTTCATCATCCACTTTCTTTGCCTTTCCTTTGTTATCTTTGGACTTGCTTTTATCAGTGTATAAAGCTGAAGATTGATTACCTTTAGAGCTTTCTCCATTTTTGATAAGCTTTGCCTCTTGAGTAAGTAGTTGTCTAATGAGTGTATTGAAATCAGGTACATGCATGTCCATGTACAAATCCATAGCTATGGTGAATGCTTCCCACTTGTCATCTGCCTTCAAGCCATTGATGACCTGCCTTACAATTTGCTCTTCATCTATTACCTCTCCAATGCTTCCCAACTGATCTGCTATGTCCTTGCGCTTTGTCACAAAATCAGTCACATTTTGTTTGGGAGCCTTCTTGAGAGTTGTGAATTCCAGCCATAGTTGATGCTTCGTAGCTTTAGTACTTGAAGAGAATAAGGCTTCAAGTGCATCGCACACTTCCTGAGATGTCTTACAACTTCTAATGTGAGGCAACAAAAAATCTGAGATAGATTTGAGGAGATAAGACCTTGCAAGTGCATCCTTGGAGCACCATGTGCTCAATCTTTCTTGCTCTTCTTGTGTTGGTTGACTTTTGTTCCTAAAACTTGGCATAACTTCATCTCCAGCCACATAACAATATAAACTTCTACCTTGCAGATAAGCTTCCATTCTTAATGACCAAGCTGAGTAGTTACCTCTATCCAATTTGTCAATTGATGAAGGAAATCCATCTGCCATGTTGTCCAACCTTGATCTGATACCACTGTGAAGAGATGGATAGGTATGTGCTTGAAGATGAAGAGGTGTTGCAAAATCCTTGAGCTACACCAGCCAAATGAACTCCAGGAGTATATGGTGGGCCCTTTTAGCTTACCAATGGATGTATTAGAAACCCTATGTACCTTGGAAGATCACTCTCAAAAAGATAGATCAAAACAGATAAGTTGGAGTTAGCTCAGAGGTGAAGAACTTGCTATTTTGGTTCATATACCTGTCCAGTGTTTTGCATAATTCTCTGAGCACACCAGCAGTTAGCTTAATTCCTCTTGAGGAAGCCTAGTTAACTTAAAGAGCTAACTTTCAAGAGTAATCTCATAAAAAATAATGAACTACACACTGAGAATGATGTTTAACAAGTGATGACATCATCCCGATTTTCATGGGCTGCTATATTAATGAGACAAGTGAGCAGAAAAATGAACATACCTCCAGATTTACGAGTCCAATGATTATGAAAATTTGTATGTTTATACTAGACAGTATGCGGAATCCAACACGCTTTAAATAATTGAATTTGAGTAAGTACACACTGAGAAACAACTCTGACAAGATGAGTAAAAAAGTCGGGTACCTGACAGAGAAGTGAAGATGAAAAGATAGGGCTAACTTCAACTGAACATAATTGAAGATTGCAACACCCAAAGGAAATGAAAATTGGTGAGCATATAATAGACTTATAGAGATAACTTTACTAAGTTAAATCACTGAAAATGATGCACCAAGCTCAGAGAAACCATCTCTCCAATCTGACTGAGAAAACTGAGAGATATGGCAGTGAGTAGTACACTTCACAAGAACATGGAAATATGAACTCAAATGATCATGAAAATGAAAGTATATTGATTGTACAATACAATGGACTTGCTGATACATATGTGTGCCTTGGAATCACACCTTGATAGGCATAAAGCTAAGCTCTTCGAGGTCTTCACATAACCACGACTAAGACTACCATGTATTTATAATTGATCTTGGGAGGCTAACTTCCCTCAATCACTCTCCAATCAGTTAGTGATTGATTTGATTCTCTATCTACCACAAATCACGAATTCATGGCCCCTCTTTCCCTTTTTGATCAAGTGGACTCAACCACTTAAGATTCTTTCACTTTTACATTAAGTAAACTCTTCAAAAGTTACAAGAGGTAGTTCACAAGTGAACTTTACATTGTCTTCATTTTAAGGCTTCTTCTATGACTTTGTGGGACTCAAGCCAATACTTAGGCTTGTCATAGACTTTCTCCAATAGTAGGATCACTGATGTCATACCCTTTCCAATGAACAAGGAACTCCAATCTTCCTCTAGATATTCTCGAATCTAGGACATGCTCGACTTCAAGCTCTTCATGATCATCAATATCAATAGTGGCCAAGGACTAGGTCTCTCCCCCCTCAATGGTGAAATCAAATATGGTCCCAACATGGACACATGGAAAACTGGATGTATTCTCATGGTACTCGGTAACTAGAGCAGTGACTAGATTAATCTTGGCCAAGATGGTGAACATACCAAATCTCTAAGTGTCTAGATCTGCACAAGGCCCTGAAGTCTTTATGTTATTTTTGAGTAACCACACTTTATCCCCAATGTGATAGCCTAGATTTTGAACATGATGCTCATCTCTATAATACTTATATTGTTCTTGTATTCTATGGATCTCTTCCTTGAGTTCTTTGTGAATATCCATCAAGGACTGGGCCTTATCTCTAGCAGCTAGGTTCTTGACATGATTTGAGAGTCTTATATCCATCCTTGGATGTTTTCCATAATTTGCAAAAAAGGGAGCCTACTCGGTAGATGTATGAACAGTTTTGTTATAGGAAAACTCTGTAAATGGTAAGAGCTCAAACCAATCATTTTGATGTAGTTGATGGTGCAACAGAGATATTGTTCAGGACTTGATTCACCCATTCTATTTGTCCATTAGCCTATGGATGATTGGCTATTGATAGTTTATCTTAAACACCAAGGAACTTGCAAACATTATTCCAAAAGCTAGATATGACCTCCGTACCTCAACCACTTACAATATCATCAAGAAATCCATGAAGCCTAAAGATGTATCTGAGAAAAAGTCTAGTAGTGGCTGCACCTGTGATTGCCTTGGTAGTTGGAATGAAGTGTGCCATCTTTGTTGGAAATTTAGTAGGTCCATAACTAATACCACAGGTCCATAGTTCCATAGATCCAGCATCTACAACATAGAATCCAACAGTCTTCCAATATTGACAAAACATGAACATACCATGCTTAATCATACAAATGATGAGACAAAGATAGAGAGAGATTAGACAACATGTGTAAAGTGTTACGTAAGCCCCTGCTTCTCCAAAAGCTGCAAGTTGATACTTCATATCTTCATATTCTACCCGGGTGAAATGTAAAAGTACCTGCTTGACTTTCTTTTGGCTAACTCCACTTCTCAATCAAGTGATAGGATCTGATGGAACACCTTTTTGAATACAAGCATGTATCCAAAAAACAAGAAAATCATAGAAAGTAGATTCTTCAACTGACTAGTAAATAAAAAATCTGAATTTTTTGAAGTTTTCTGAAAATACTGAATATGAGGTAACTTTTCCAAACACAAAACCTCAACCCAAGTCTTCAACATCTGCTACAAAAAACTCTTTTACCTCAAGAGTTAGATAAAGAAGAAATATATTTCTCTGCAACTTGTCATATACCAAGTAGCTTTGTATTCACATTCCAAGAATTCTTTGAGGGAATATATCAGCTGCCTGCTTAAAAAAATTTCAACTAAAACAAAACTCATACGCATATGAGTCAAAACATATATCTGCTGCTTTTCTTCCTCTCAATGCAATTCTTTGTCAAAACCTACTAAATCATGAACAAGTATCATGCAAAACAAGAAACTACTTCTTCTTTAAACTCTCTTCACACAAGATGTTCTCCTAGACTTGTCTTTGGATGTAGAGGATAAAAGTAAGAAAAGTATTTGGAAAATATAAGAGAAAAGGAAGTCTTACTTTCCCTTTGGAATTGTTGGACCTTCTTTTTTTGCATCTTTCTTCCACCTGATGATGTCAACATCTTCAAACTTCTCTTCCATACCTTTTGTTTTCTTTATCTTGAAGTAGCAAGCACTCTTGACTTCTTCAATTGAACTTTTTCTCTTCCTCTAATGTTGTGATTTGATGTTGATATGATTCCTTCATCTTCTCCAAAACATTGTTCTTCCTTGAATTTGAAGTAGCCTTCTCTTCATCAAGTCTTGATCTTCAAACAATACTTTTGTACATACTTTACAGAAGTAATCGACTGCTAACAGATCATCAACTTCATACTCCACACTGATGAATAAACATGTGATTGAATTGTCTAGTTCTCAAATCTCTACTCATCTAGATTAAGTGTGTACGTCAAATGTCAAATATTAGAAGATGCTCTTAAATCATATGTTGTAAACCTGGAAGGCTGGGAACCAGTGAATCTGAGAGCCTGAATGCTCTGATGCCAAAACCCTAAAGCTCTGATACCAAATGTTGGAAATTTAGTAGGTCCATAACTAATACCACAGTATATGGACATGTTTGCGTGGACCTATAGAGACCTCAAGGGGTACATCCGAGAATATGCTCTCATACGATCCCCATGATAGCTGATGCCAAGCCCATGAAACAAAAGCCCTACACATATAATGATACTTATGCTGCAAAAATAAAAGAAGAAATTGATAGGTTGATTGAGGCTAGATTTATCTATGAGATTGAGCATACTGAATGGGTGTCCCCCATTATAGTGGTGCGCAAGAAGAATGGGAAGTTGAGAGTATGTATCAACCTTAAAAAAGTTAATGTTGCTACGATCAGAGATAGCTATCCGCTTCCAATCACTGAAAATATATTGGAGCATGTTGTGAGCAAGGAAGTTTATGGCTTCCTTGATGGATTTTCAGGTTACAACCAAGTAGCCATTGCCTTAGAAGATCAACATAAAACCGCTTTTACCATAGAGTGGGGAATTTTTGCATTTTGTGTGATGCCATTTGGGCTCACCAATGCTTTGAGAACATTCCAAAGACTCATGTGTCATGTCTTCAAAGAGTTCTTGCAAAAGAGCTTAGAAGTATATGTGGATGATTTATGTGTGCATTCCCAAGAAAGAAGATACCACATCCCTGAGCTCAGATAGATCTTCCACAAGTGAAGAGAGTATCGAGTTTGTCTAAACCCAGAAATGTGTGTGTTCATGGTACGACAAGGTAAAATCTTAGTTCACATTGTTTCTAGGAATGGAATATCTATTGATGAGGATAAAGTAAGAGTGATAGCAGAGTTTTTTGGACCAAGGAATGTTGAAGAGGTAAAAGCCTTTATGGGCCATTGTGGATATTACTACAGATTTACCCACATGTATGCCATCATAGCTGAGCCTCTTTACACCTTGCTGACAAATTTCGAGTGGAACAATGAATGTGAAAATTCCTTCAATGAGCTGAAGAGACCATTGTGCACAGCACCAATATTGACCACTCCTGATTGGAATAAACAATTCCACGTCCATGTAGATGCATCCATTCATGTTATAGGATGTGTGCTAGCACAACCCACAGGTGAAGGAAATTTAGATTTGCCCATAGCATATGCTAGTAGATAGTTGAACATAGCTGAATGAAACTACACAACAACTAAAAGAGAAGGTTTAGGCATGGTATATGCTGTGAAGAAGTTTAGGCACTATCTATTGGCCAACAAGTTCAAGTTTTTCACTGATCATCAAGCTTTATTACATTTGGTCAATAAACCTTGCAATACAAGATGCTTAGTAAGATGGTTCCTCTTACTAATGGAATACGACTTTGAAGTTGTTGTTAGGAAAGGTAGAACCCACCTCAGGGGAGATCACCTTTCTCGCATCACTTCAGGAGAGTCACTGCAAGGAGTGTCTGATGAACTACCTCATGCTTATCTGTTCAATTTAGAAGTTGTTCCTAAACCTACAAATAAGAATGTGAGAACGAACAAAGAGTTAAGATCACAAAACTATCAAATATTGACAAGAAGTATGTACAAATAAGATACAAGAGGGTGTTCTAGCTTGTTGTGTCGAGGATGATGAACATAGTAGTTGGTTGCAACAAGCTCATGAATGATTGCTAGGAAATCACTATTCTAAACAACGAACATTATAGAATCTAAAACATTTAGGAGTGTATTGGCATAGTATGGATAGAGAAATACATGAGTGGATTAAGAATTGTCCAATGTGCAAAGAGAGAACCCCAATGGAGCATGCTACCCTTTATCACGTGTCACTAATTCTAGAATGGAGCGCTCCATTGGTAGACATTATGAGATCTGGAACACTACCCAACGAGGCTAGCCTAGCAAGAAAATGAAGCATGGAGTAAGAGGCTCATGACTAAGCCTTAGTTGGAGACAACCTATACCGAAGAGGCAAAGATGGTTACCTAAGATTGTGCGTTCATGAATAATACTACTCAAAAATCTTAGAAACTGCACATAGAGGTGTTGCAGGTGGAGACTTTGGTCCTCATCGAGTGATTATGACCATTCTATTCTTAGGACTTTGGTGGCCCACTCTTCATATGGATGCACATACCTATGTGAAGAAATGTGATACATGCCAATGTGCACAATATCCGATAAGGAGAGATGAGATGCCATTGAGACCAATGAGGGGAGGACGCACATTCTCAAAGTGGGGTATGGACTTTGTAGGTCCTATTAACACCCTAGCTATAAACTCCCATGCCGAATACATTATTGTAGCCACAGATTACCTTACAAAGTGGGTAGAAGTCAAGGCCACAACAAAGAATGATGCTCAAATGACATCTAAGTTCTTATTTGAGAATGTGTTCACCAGATACGGGCTACCAATAGAGTTAGTGAGAAATAGAGGCACACACTTCTTGAATGAAGTCATTGAAAACCTTCTCTAGGAATTCTTGGTGATACATAAGAAGTTTGCACCTATCATACACAAGCTAATGGACAAGCCGAGAGCACAAATAAGATCCTACGTAATGTATTGACAAAACTGGTAAACAATAAACACTCTGATTGGGATAACAACTTCATCATGTTGTTTGGGCTTATCGAGTTCCCTATAAAATGGTACTCAATGCCACCCCATTTCATATGGTCTTTGGACAGAATGTTGTGCTACCATTAGATTTCCTAATCCCAGCTTTAAAAGTAGCACAAGAGTATGAGTGGAATGGACATGAGTTGTCCTCTAGGATCTTTGATCTAGAACGCTTAGGTGAGACGAGGCTATGAGCAGCAACAGCCATCTATGCTACAAAGAAAAGACAAAAGGCTTATTTTGATGCACACATCAAGGATAAAGGATTGAAAGAGGGTGACCTAGTGTTGGTTTATACACTCAAACAACATGCTCGTAAATTGGAAACAAGAGGATATGGACCCATGATCATTAATAGAATTTCCACTAGTGGTGCGGTTCATTTGGCCACTCTAGAGGGTGACATCTTGCCAAACTATATTAGTGGTTATTGAGTCAAGCTATATCAAGAACCTCTTACAGAGGATATGCTAATGGGACTCAACACTACTAAAAAGCAAAAAGCAGAAGAGTTAAGGGTTAGAGAGGAAGCACAGGCAGAGGCTAGAGAGCGCATTAGGAGAAATAAGTTAAGGCGACAAAGCCTAGATGTTAATACCAATGCCCCAAGATATCATATGGCCATGTGTCAAAAATCAGGTGCAATTGCTTCTCGAATAATCGACTGACGACCCTTTGTGACCATAAAGGTAGGACAAGGACAGAATGTAAGGACTATGAGAGTATTGATTGAGTCAGGTGCAGCAACTAGTGCAGTTAGACTTTCATACTGCCAAGACTTGCAATTGAACATCAATCCCATAGAAGCCTATCCCATAGGATTGGGAGGTGTGGAAACCCCTTGTTTGGGTCAGGTAGGGCTTCCCATCCATCTTCAAGATGTTCCAATGAGAGTCAAAATGCTAATGTGTCAAGATGAAGATCTTAGGACACAACTTGTCTTGGGTCAAGATTGGATATATGACCATGCATTCAACTTAAACCTAAGAAGTCAACTTCTTCATGTTTGGGTACATGAACAATGCATTACATTAGAATTAGAGAATTGCATGAGCACAAATCCAAGTAGCACACATTCTCTTAGTTCCTGTAGGCCCAATCTTAGCAAAGAAGATGTTATATGTGTCAAAAGCTCTATGATGCAGAAGGAGTCAATCATGGAAGAACAGGCTCTAAGGTGAGTGGATCTCTCTTCTTCTTCAAAGACTAATGTAGCCATAATAGTTCTATCACAAGGGCAAGCACAATAGTTCAAGAAAATTGTTATATCAAATAGAAAGACACCATTCAATAAGAAAGCAGTTTTGGGCATGAAGCAGATCTGGGTACAAAAGGGAGGACAACCATCGATCTTGCCCCACAATTCCCATCCACACAAGCCCACCAGGCCAGAAGACGAACGAAGAAACTAGGACAAGCTCAAGCACAAGGTATCTAGCAAATTTGGGTGCCTAAGAAATTAGATGCAGTTCAACAAGGACAATTACAAATATGGGTACCCAAGAAGATCTTACATACACAAAAACCTGTACTCTCCCACATGAGAAAAGTCTGAACAAAGAAGCCAAGGCAAGGTAAGGGTCAGAACCAAACACCAAGACCAAAAGCAGACCAACTCACCTCTTCAACAAGAGTCAGAAGACCCACAACAATTGTATGGGTATGGAAGCCAAAAGCATTAGTAGCCCCCATAGAACCAAATAACCAACCACATGGGATACAAAATTTAAGAAACCATCTAAAGATGAAGAAGCCCAAGGTGATCTCTGTGCAGCCGAACAGGGTTCTCAAATGGATCCCTATAAGGAGGAATGATCAGTTGTCGTCTCAAGGTCCAATGGACACCTCTAAGTATAGCTTGCATCAACATCCCCAAGTAACATCAGAAGCCTCGACGTGCAACAACCATGTGTCTTTGGCATAACCTTGTCTTTTGCACCATTCAGGTCATGCATTTCCAAAGTATGCATTAATATAGGGCCACATTATATGGCCTTGCATAGACACATTTGAGAATTCGAGGCACGGGAGGCACATTTTGACATATGTACATTATTTTATTGATACTAACATCTTCTTGTTTGGTGACATTGTTCCAAAAAAAAGAAGAGAGAGAGAGCTTGTTCCCAGGTTTGGCTCATGGAACATGAATGAGTCATGCTTAGTTGAAGGTGGAATTGTTGACGACTCGGCATTTATCAGTTTGGATAGAAGTGTGTCTCGGCTACTAGACAATATTATTGCTGCCTTATTTGGTAGATGTCCAGAACTTTGCATGAACATAGCATCCACAACTATTTTCCCCCTTAGCATCATAATAGGGAAGAGCTTGAAGGTCCGCAACTTGAGCAATGCTTAACTACTGTATGTACGATAGCATCAAAGGAGATATCTGCAAGAGGTAGTTCTGGTACCTACAAATCCTTGTATGTATTATAAGCTGCCGGATTGGCAATTGTAAATCTTTCCCTTTCATATTCTATATGAACCGAAAGGTCATTGCGTAAAGTTGTATCCATTTATAAATCAATGAAAAGACGCTTCGGTGATGACCAGAAGGATCGCCAGACTGTCTGTCTAGGCGATACGTTCTATGGAGTTTCTGTTGTGTTGTTCTTTTGAGAATTCTAAGTAGTATTGTGTTATTTCGCTTGTTGTTGATTATCTTCAATGGTGTTTAACGCTGTTCCAGTAAGTAGGTCTTGTGAGTCTGTATTACGGTAATGAATAGCTTCTGCACTGTGCGATGAGAACGTATCAATCAGAGCATAATCATTAAGATTGTGGAAGAACTAGCAATAGTCTGAGTACAGATAGTAACACGGTGAGAGAACGAATCAGAGTCTGGAGATTTATTCATATTAACAGAGATTTAAACATTAAGGTACTGTGGTGTGAGTGATTAATTGGGAAAATCAAGTATAGGGCCTCTATTTATTCAGACCCCTTCCACTCCCAAGAACCCGAAAAGAATTTAAACGCGTCTGTGACGGCAACGCACGTTTAACACTGGCGCCGTTTGTGGGAAGAGGTAGATGCAGTAAAGGTAGAGAATCATAATCTACCAGATTAAACAACTTCGAGCACACTTTGCTGAACAAGAAACAGTGATCAATCAAAGAGATGCTGCATTGGCTGAAGTAACAGCCAAAGATGATTTATTATGTGCTGCTGATGCAGAAATTCTCAAGTTACAGCAGATAGTTAAGGATAAAGAGGATGCCCGCATAGCACTGGGAAACTTGTTAAAAGAAACTAGAGTACAGTTGGATGAAGCCGTGCAGAAAGAACAAGAACTGGCAAATTTACTAAAGCAAACCAATACAGAGCTCCAGTTCGCAAATGCAACCTTGACTGAATCAAATTCTGCTCTTAAAACACAGATGTTGTTAACCGCTCAGCTCCAAAAAGAAGTTCCAATGATCCGAAGAGAGCGAGATGCTTATTATCGGACCATCCAATTTCAGAATCAAGAATTGGAGAGAAGAGAGAACCAATTGGGTGCTCAAGCAGAAAGATTATCTAGAGTTGATAAACAAATTCAAGACATCAAAGTGAACCGGGATGCAGCTTTGGCAAATGACTTTTATCTGCAGGAAGCCTTTCTGCAAACACAGGCAGAACTTTTGATGACACAAGTAATTACAGCTAGCTCTATTGGTATTGACGCTCAGTTAGTCGAACCAGACATTTTGAAGAAAATGCTGGATAGTATGAAGAAGAAAATTGCCAGAACGTTTAAATTAGCTAGAACAATGTATCTACAGGGTATAATAGATGAGCCATAAAATTTTGTTTACCTGTGGGTTCAAGTCCACCGTGGGTGCCAGTGTAAGCCGCCGGATTGGCAATTGTAAATCTTTCCCTTTCATATTCTGCACGAACCGAAAGTTCCTTGCATAAAGTTGTATCCATTTATAAATCAATGAAAAGACGCTTCGGTGACAACCAGAAGGATCGCCAGATTGTCTGTCTAGGCGACACATTCTGTGGAGTTTCCGTTGTGCTGTTCTTTTGAGAATTCTGAGTAGTACTGTGTTATTTCGCTTGTTGTTGATTATCTTCAGTGGTGTTTAACGCTGTTCCAATAAGTAAGTCTTGTGAGTCTGTATTACGGTAATGAATAGCTTCTGCGCTATGTGATGAGAACGTATCAATCAGAGCATAATCGGTAAGATTGTGGAAGAACTAGCAATAGTCTGAGTACAGATAGTAATACGGTGAGAGAACAAATCAGAGTCTGGAGATTAATTCGTATTAACAGAGATTTAAACATTAAGGTACTGTGGTCAATCGATGTTTATCTCTTCGTGTTGTACACCCATCATTTGGATGGACCATGGGCTAGTCTATCATTGTCGATGAGTGCCCTTGTTGATGGTCCACTGATGAGATTCTTAAAGCACTTGGTCCTCTTCCCTCTCTTCAAAGCAACATTTGCCAAATAATGAGAATTGAATTTCTTTATATTCCTTGACAAACAACATTGGGTAACTACACCAAGCTTAGTTTCACATATTCTCTTTAGCTCACCATAAGCAGGAGTCTTCTCACCCAGTATACTGTTAAACGTGCGTTGCCATCAGAGACACGTTTAGATTCTTTTCGGGTTCTTGGGAGTGGAAGGGGTCTGAATAAACAGAGGCCCTATACTTGATTTTCCCAATTAATCACTCAACATGGTAAGAATCCTTATTGTGGCAACACAATAACCATGATAGATTAGGAAAGCTCTTCGTCAGCATACCCTTGAGCAAATAGCTCAAGACCTCCACTTTTTGCACCACACTTCTTCTAATGCATTTTCTGAGTACACATGCATAGGGCCACATTACAAGGTTGCACAAGGCACATACTTTCCTCAACACATGCTTTGACATACTAAATCATCACTCATTATGGGTTACGAGTACTTGGCATGACTACTATGAATATCATCTTTGAAAGATCTAGAGGACATTAAGGTTACAACAACAATAGCAACGAAGAAATCCACCACCGATAGCTACTCTAAATCAACATGGACAACCTCTTTTGAGCACCTTGCAACTTCTGAAAGCTCACAAGTATATCTTCATGCAAGAATCCACGGACGACGTACATACCAAGGGACTCCAACTTGCAAGATTTTGATACATTTCTTCAAGTTCATTTCTACCTACTGTTCTGTACTGCATCTTCATCATTAACAATGATCTTGTGGAATCGATTTCTTTATGTGTACTTGCTTATTTTCAATATTTTAACTTGGATTATTTAGATTAAAGGGTCTACCACTTGCAAATCCATTTTCATTACATTTTGTTCAAGGGATCTCGAGATATAAATCATAGAAGGTGACTTTGTCTACACATCTTCTAGATCCTAAAATGTCGAGATAACCCTCCTAACTTCTTAGACTCATTTCTAAGTGTATGGTGTGGCTAAATTGATGAAATAAATTGCTTTAATTAAATAAAAACTCTAATTATATGTGTGAAAAAGCTCTCTAGTCAATTCATACCAGGTTGTGAGGTCTAGTCAAATTACTTAGCATTTTTATTCCCAAAATGGAAGGTTTCTTCACATCTCTAGTACATGCAAGTTATTTGTTTTAATGAAAACTTTTGGGAATGATGTTACAAAGAGATTGATGGTTCCAAATGCATTAATGTTAGGCTAATGGATTCTATTAAACATCCCTAGAGTTAAATTGGTAGGTGTAGAGCAGGTTTTGTGCAACACGAACTCATCTCTAGAGCATACTCATCCATCTCCTCAAAAGAATCCCATGTTTTGGAAACACTATAAAAGTGATAGATTAGGAAATCTCTTCATCAGCATACCCTTGAGCACTTAGCTCAATACCCTCTTTTTGCACCATACTTCTTACATTGCATTCCCCAAGCAAGCATGCATAGAGCCACATTACAAGGTTGTGTACAAGGCACATATTTTCATCAACCCATGCACTAACATACTCATCATTCATTATGGGTTATGAGTACTTGGCATGATAACTATGAAACCCATGTTTGAAAGATCTAGAGGCCATCAAGGTTACAACATTAGTACCTATGAAGCAATTCACAGCGAAAAACTACTCAAAATCAACATTGACAACCTCTTTTGAGCCCACTGCCAATTTTTGAAAGCTCACAAATACACCATCCTTGTGGAATCCAACGAAGAAGTACATACAAAGGGACTAAAACTTGAAAAGGATAGTAGTGACAAAATGAAGAACAAGACAACCCACCTAGCTACATTTGGAAGATAGACCGCTCTTGTTGATACATGATGGACACTATCTCGTAAAGTACTACTTTGAGGACCCACTCCAACAAGGGTCTATAAGGGATGAAAAACTCGAGATGGGGGAGTATTGGCACTCAAGGTCAAGCACAAGGTGCAGCAACACATCAAAGAAGTGGACACACAAGAAGAGGGAGCATGTAGGGAGCTCGAAGAAGTAGATATCAAATTTTTAGAAGAAACCCCTATAAAAATAGTGATTTTGATCACTAAAAACCATTGTAAATATCATTTCATATTTTCTCAAGTCTATTTCATTCAAGTGGAGGATTCCTCAAGCTTGAGGAGTATTGAATTATTCATGTACCAATTTTTATAATTTTTAGACTCTGTTTGAGCCCCTAAATAAGCCTTGGAACCTAATTTTTAACTAGGCAGGACACTAAGTTTGAAAAGGGCCAAAACTAGTGAAAAAACTACAAAAAGAGCTAGAGAGATCATTTTTTAGGTTAGCTTGGTAAAGATTGAAGCTTTTTTAATAGTTCTCTTTTGTAATTGAAAGCATTCCATTATTCCTCTCTTTGTTCTTGAATTGTGTGTGTGTGTGTATGTGTGTGCATGCTTGTGGTGATTCTCACTTATGCACTTGTGCCTTCACTTGCTCATGGTTATCATTAGAGTTCTCACATCTCCACAGATTGGCAATTATGAGGTGGATCTCCTCATGTTGGCATTCGCCATTGTGCTACAGTGACAATGGTTCGCCCAAGTCTTAGAGAAGAACATGGCAGTACTTGAGGACTATGAGGGGTTTCTTCAAGAACGCACCACCACATTTGGACATGCAGATGCTAGTTGAGTGGTAGAAACAAAACTTTGGAAGCTACGTCAAGGTGACCGCCTTGCCTCTACCTATGCATGAGAATTTAGGCACTTGATATGTGATCTCAATTGGCATGAAGATTATTTCATAAGCCAATTTAGATGGGGTTTAAGAGATGATGTGAAGGAACTTCTGCTCATGATGCTAGAGGTTAAGACATTGAATGAATACATCACCCAAGCTATTCAATGTGATAACCACCTTTTTGAAAGGAAACAAGAAAAACAAGTAGAAGAAAGACTTCGCCAATGGAAACCCTTTCAACCCACTCCTAGAGATGACTCTATGCTTGAACCTATGCAGACAGATGTAACTAGGTTCCAACCTCTAACATCACAAGAGAAATAGAGATAGAGAGATAAAACATTATGCCTCTATTGTGGAAATCCTGGCCATATTCTAGTTAATTATCCCAACAAGAGAACAAACTCCAAAGTCATAGTCACCCTTATACAGCAAGGAAATGAAAAAGTCCAGTTGTAAAAGAGATCGTACAACCAAACCATGATATAAGAAAGGGTGTCATAATTTATGCTACACCGATAGAAACATGTCTCACCCCTATCAAATTAATCATGTCTAAGAAGACCCTTTCCCTTACAACCCTAGTAGATTCAAGAGCCTCCTCATGTTTAATTGATGAAGGATTTGTTAAGAAACATAGAATTCCAATGCTTCAAAAGAACAAACCAGTAGTAGCTGAAGTAGTAGATGGAGGACCTCTAGCATCTAGGGATATTACCATGAAAACCACATCAGAGTATACCTTGGTGACCATGATTCCCACATATGTTTCAACATAATATAGAGTCCAATAAATCCAATTATTGTTGAAATGCCTTAAATAAAGAAACATAATCCAAACATTAATTGGAAAAAGCATAAAATCACTCATCAAGATATCCAAAAGAACTCAACCTATGTCAGAGCCAAAGCCTTCATACATGCAATAAGGAAGGAACTGATAGATCTCATCTATGTTATACCAACTCAAGAGTCCACAAAAGATGATTTGGTAAAGCTACCCAACTAGTACCAAGGTTTTGAAGATGTTTATGAAAAGAAGAATGCAGATATCCTCCTAGAGCATAGACATTATGATTGTGCAATAGAACTTCAAAGGCAGCACAATCACCCTTGGGGCAAATTTATAGACTATCCCTAGAGGAACTTATAGAATTATGTAAGAATATTGATGAGAATCTAGCAAAGGGGTTTATCAAACACTCAAAGTTTCCTACAAGAGCCCCTATTCTATTTGTAGAAAAGAAGGATAGGACTCTCCACATGTGTGTAGACTATCTTGGGTTGAATAAAGTCACAATAAAGAACAGATACCCTCTACCACTTATATCAAAGCTCTTTGAATGCCTTGGAAAAGAAAAGTTCTTCATAAAGATTGACCTTCAAGGAGCTTACAATCTTCTCAGGATCAGAGAAGGAGGGGAATGGAAGACAACCTTTTGAAAAGGGTATGGGCATTTTGAATATGTAGTTATGCCATTTGGTCTCAAAAACACTCCATGTGTCTTTCAACATATGATGAATGATATCTTTCAAGAGTATTTAGGTGATTTTGTGGCAATATATCTTGATGACCTTTACCTATTCCAAAAGGGCCATGGGCATCATTATCTATGGATTTCATCACATATCTACCAAAGACAGATAATTATGATGCTATTCTTGTTATAGTGAATAGATTTAAAAACATTGTTGGAAACAATGCCATATGGTACATTGTGCATGCTCATTGATCCATTTTTCTCATACTATACAGCATGTATAGAGTATTTTGTGACTCCCTCTACAAGTAAATTGAGTGGGCGCCGTGGCTACACCAATATTCTCCTATCGAACCCACCCGAATTCAATTCTTGGATGATGCAGCACGTTTGTGAATTAGTTTTGAGTTTGTGTTTTTACTTTATCAAAAGACAGACAAGATTTCACTTACGAACAACGATGGCATTTTGCGGATGTTTTTTCTTTCTGATTACGATATTGAAATGATCAGTGATCGCGCAACTTTTTTTTTCGATAAGTGCTTTTGAAGGGACAATCTAAAACTATATAAGAAGCCATTGCCTCATTGTTTATGCATCCAACACCTATTTCAACACAAGCTTTGGAAGCTTTGTTACCTCAATAGAGGTGGTGCTTCTTAGCACATGGGGCAGCCATGGTGCTATCTTGGAGCATGTTGAGAAGCGGATATGGAGTTCTTCTTGAAGAAGAAGAGTGTGCTCACACTCTTGCTTATGGAGAGGATTTACCCTGCAGCAGCTTGGTGATGTGGATCGGCCATCCACATGATGTATTTGAAGATTGTCTTCTACATGAAGATTTTAGGTTACTTCAAAGACATCGGATGGTGGTTAACATAAGATTTGCATCTTATGTTAAGAATTCAGGTACATATTCTCTTTATGCACACAGGTACTACTTGAAGTTTATGGAGGCAGTGATGTAATAAAGTAAGTTGGTGATCTAGGGATCCGATTGGTTCAGACAGATCTGAAATCGGATTCCGTTTGGTCATTCGTTTGTGTGGCCAAAGATCTCGAGTCTAGACTTACTGGTAGGTCATTTACTCTTGTAACCAAGTAATCCACTTAGCCTAATGGTTAAGACTCAAGGGTGTGAAGGACGAGGTCTTGGGTTCAATCCCCATGGAGTACATGGGAAGAGTATTTTGCCCAAAGAGCTCTAGAACCTTCTAGAAGCATCCACTGGACACTTGGCGCACATGTAGTTACATGGCTGACACTTGGATGATTTTATAGGATAACTCTTGTCTAGGTTTGCAACTATTGTCCCTTCTTGAAGTCGAGCCTTTTTACAAAAGTGGCATGATTTGCATGAACTGAAGGGCACCCCACCAGAGTATCATGTGCTAGAGGCGAGTCTCTTGCTTGGCCCACGTGCTTATGAGTGGTGGATGAGTCTCAAGGAGGCGAACTCTATCCCCACAGATTGGACTCAGTTTGAAACTCTTTTTCTAAAAGAGTTTCCTCCTGAGAATGAGGAGGAGAGGAATTGGGATGAGTGGGACAGGATTACCCAAAGAGATAGACCTTTGACAGTCTACATATCCCACTATAGGGAGATCATTTTGAAACTTAAAGGCTTAGATGGTTTTTAGAAAACCAGAGGGTTTGTTAGAGGCTTAGATAAATCCATCAAGAGAGAGGTAAGAAGGAATACACCTAAGACGTTTGAGGAGGCAATCAAGTATGCACATATCTATGAGGATCAAAACTGTCCTCAATATACTCCTATGGAGACGAATCAATCCCTCAAGCCTCTTAGGACGACTAAGTTTAAGAAAAAGTTGCCATTGGGAAAAAACAAAATTTTCATAAAAAAAAGATCACAAGGGCCTAAGTTACCTATAAAGCAGTTTGAAAGGGCCAAAAGAGAGAACCTATGCTTTAGGTGTTTGTCTCCTAGCCATTCACAGTGGAACTGTCCACTCAAGAAGGGGGAAGAAAAGAAAAGAGGGCCAAAGAGTAGTACGGTCCCTGAAAAGGGCAAAAAGGTGGTCCACCTAGTGCAGACACTTCCTATTCATGGTAGCTCTAGCTGCAAGTGAGTGGAAGTGATGCACGAGGATATAGAGCACACCTATTGTTTGACTCAGTCATTGTGGTCACTGCAGTTTGGTCCACATGACCTAGTTAAATTGCATGGTAGTGTATACAAGACCACAGTGCGAGTCATGATAGATGACTCGACCACTCATAACTTTATAAACTATGCTCTGGTCAAGAAACTAAAGACTCCCCAGCAGCCGAGTGCACATAAATACATAGTATCTATCATGCAAGGGGAAGAAAAGAGGATATGGGATACGATGGTATCCAATTTGGAAGTCAAGATGCAGGATTATATAGATCACATGGACTTCCAAATTATGAATATGGAGAGGATAGACCTTGTGTTAGAAAGAGAGTGGCTATGGGGGTTGGGAGACACACTTAAACACAGCTATCAAAACAACACATTTGAGTTTGAAAGAATGGAAGTAAATTTTGTAAACACGGAGAGAGAGATATACCTAGTGCACCTCTCATTTCATCTTTAGAGTTGTATAGTCTTTGTCATTTTCAACATGTATAGGAGATCTTTTTATTGTATAGTCAGGATATTGAGCATTGTACAAACAGTTCATCTGATGTATATTTTCATGCAATGTAAATATGAACAGGACTTTCTATTATTCTTTCTTGCAAGAGCATGTGGTTAAAAGTTTCAAAGATCTTATGTTTGAGTTTAGAGATGTTTTTCCCACTGACTTACCTAGAGGGCTACCACCTGAGAGAGGGGACATTGACCATGCTATTGAGGTAGTTACTAACACTAAACCTATTTGTAAGCCACCTTATAGGCTTAGTGTTTCTCAGCATGAGGAGGTTGAGGCAATTATAAGATTATTTAGATAAGGGCTTCATTAGACCTAGTAACTCACCTTGGGCATCACCAATGCTCCTAGTTAAGAAGAAAGAGGGCTCTATGAGACTATGTATATACTATAGAGCACTAAGTAATAAGGTAACCATCAAAAATAGGTTTCCAATGCATATATTGGAAGAGCTATTTGATCAGTTACATCAAGCTAGGTATTTTACCAAGCTTGACTTTAGATCTAGATATTATCAGATTAGGGTCCGGGCAGAGGATGTCCCTAAGACTGCATTTAGGACTAGATATGGGCGCTATTAGTTTTTGGTCATGCCTTTTGGTCTCACCAATGCTCCTGCTACTTTCATGAAGGTCATGAATAGTGTATTACGACCTTATCTAGGACACTTTGTAGTAGACTTCTTGGATGACATTCGGCTCTATAGCGCATCAGAAGAGGAGCACTTGGAACACTTAAGAAAAGTATTTCAGGTGCTAAGGGTAAATTCACTCTTTGCTAAGGAGTCAAAGTGTGAATTTTTCAAAATAGAGGTTAGATACCTTGGGCATATAGTCTCCCAGAATAGAATCTAGATGGATCCTCAAAAAGTAAGGGCAATTATGGAATGGCCACATCTAAGGAACCTGGAAGAGCTGTAGATCTTCCTAGGTTTATTAGGTTTCTATGGAAGATTCATTAAGAATTATGCCAAAATTGATGTCCCGATGATGGAACAACTTAAAGGGAAAGGGAAAGCCTTTCATTGGGGAGATGCATAGAAGCAAAATATGGAGAGATTGAAAGTAGCACTTGCTACAGCTCCACTTTCACATGTAGCAGATCCCAATAAACCCTTTGTGGTTGAGACTGATGCGAGTGATTTTACCATAGGAGCGGTTTTAGTTCAGGATGGTCGACCACTAGCTTTGGAGAGTAAGAAACTAGAACCAGCTCAAAAGAATTACTCCATATATGATAAGGAGTTGTATGCAATTGTCCATGCTTTGAAGAAGTGGCATCATTATTTATATGGTGCCGAAGTCATGATAGTGTTTGATCAAGAGAGCATTAAGTGGCTCTCTAATCAAATAGACCTTAAAGGTCATAAGGCCCATTGGGTAGAGACCCATCAGGAGTTTGATTATGAGCTTAGGTATAGGAAGGGAGAGTTTAATGTAGTGGCTGATTCACTTAGCTGCATGCCTATGCTCAATGGACTAGGCTTTACTCAGATCACTAGTGAGCTACTTGAGTCCATTAGAGGGAAACATAGGCTTGATCCTGCATATTCAGAGATTTGGGAAGCCATAGAGAATGGGGATCATGATATACGGGTTTCCAGTTAGGATAGAGTATCGATGGGTACTCTAGAAGGATTCAAGTGGAAGAATTATAGTGTCCGTGATGGATATCTGCTATATAAAGGTAAGGTGTGTGTCCCTAGAGATTCTGGGATGAAATGACATATTTTGTATGAGTGTCATGAAACACCTAGTGCAGGACACCCAAGAGTTAACAAGACTTATGATCTTGTTAAGAGACAGTTTTACTTACCTGGACTTCATAAGGACGTCCTAGAGTATGCACTTAAGTGCACTAAATGCAAGGTCCATAAAGCTGAGAGGTTGAGGATTGGAGGACTACTCCATCCATTGGATATTACTAATGGGAAGTGGGAGAGTATTTCCATGGACTTTATAGTCGTATTACTTAAGACAGAGAGAGGGCATGACTCGGTCTGAGTAATTGTGGATAGATTAACCAAAATGGCTAGGTTTATTTCAACACGTACTATAGTGAAGACACTAGAGTTGGCTAGACTCTTTGTAGAGAACCTATACCAGTTATATGGTCTTCCTTTAGAAATAGTCTCTTATCGGGATAGGAAGTTCACTAGCCACTTTTGGACAGTGGCCTTCAAAAGGTTGGACACGAAACTTAGCATGAATACGGCCAAACATCCATAGTCGGATGGGCAAACAGAGAGGGTTAACCAAATCCTAGAGGATATGCTTCGAGCATATGTGAATGAAAGGCAAAATAATTGGGAAGAGTACTTACCTATAGTAGAGTTTGCATATAATAGTGCCAAGCACTCTTCCATTGGGCATAGTCCATTTATGCTTATGTAAGCACCTTATACAATAGGCTTGCAAAATGAGAAAGTTCAAGCTACAAAGGACTTCTTGGAAGAGATGAACGATATGCTTAGGTTTGCTAAGGATAGCATTAGGAGAGCTCAGGATAGGGCTAGGGCCTATGCTGAACCTCAAAGGAGAGATATCAATTTTGAGGTAGGAGAGCAGGTCTATCTTAGAGTTCCCTCTAGATCTGAAACCATGAAGATGGGACCTTGTCCAAAACTATCTCGTAGGTATTGTGAACCTTTCCAAATACTTAAGAGAATAGGAAAGATGGCTTACTAGCTCCAACTTCTACAGAATAGTCAAATCCATCCAATTTTTCATGTTAGCCAGCTTAAGAAAAGGTTAGGTGAATCTGACAACCTCATTCCAGACATTGAGGTAGTAGAACCTATTTTTTCTCAATCTATTCCACATGAGCCAGAGAACATACTATGCACTCAAGACAAATGGACAAGAAGTCACTTATATAAAGAGTGTCTAGTAAAGAGGAAAGATAGTTCAGAAGATAGTGCCACATGGGAGCGGGTTAGCACCCTTGAGAAACGGTTTCCTAGTTTTAGATTAGATTTCCAAGGGTCTTCTTAAGGGGAAGGATATGGGGAAACAACACGGAAATATGAACATGTATTCCTATACATGGGGATATAGTGGGAGTGGTGTTTCTATTATTTCTCTCTTTCTATCACACCTTCCAATACCATTTTTGAGGACAAACATGGAACTAAGGGGAAGCAATGATTTAGAGGTGAGAACCTCCTCTTATTCATAATGGGCATGATACTCACATGAGGGCCAAGTGTCACTCATACGAGAGGTTTTCAGCCTTGCCCTTTATGGGTAATGAGAGGGAGAGAGAGATAGAATCCCCATGCAGCTGGGTGGCTCATCTTTTGGGAAGCTCCGTGTGTTTCTGTCCTCATGAAGCGTGTACAAAGCTGAGATACACCCTGCAGAATGAGGGGTTTCATAGGAGATTAAACAACAAGCTTGTATACCCAGTTAGTGCCAATGGCCTTCTTTCCAGGAGGCAAGTCATAAAAAGACGAGGTACCATTTTTCATGATAACATCATATTCAGATTGCATTGCAGCCATCCAATGTTCAGAATTTTGTGCTTCATCAAACGAAATAGGTTGAGTCTCATCATAGAGACTAGATGCATCCATAGCATAGCAATTTGATGAAAAGATCCACTATGAGAGCCTGAACGAGTACGATATTACATAGGTGCATCTAATTTGCTATCATGCAAAGTTTGCACCAGCCATTTTGCCATAGTTTTTGCCTCCTCAATATCAACTCTCTCATCAACAAGTGCATCATGTAAATCTGCATCAGAAATAGAATGATCTACATCATCACATGAAACCTGCAATGGTTGAGAAGCTGCCTCATTAGGACCAGCAATAGACTGTCCACTTGTAAAAAGAGGCAGCAAAGTATCATACATATCTTTGGAGCTAACAGATGTCTCCTTCGTACATGAAAGTAAAGGATGAATAGCATCTTCCACAAAAACAACATCATGGCTAACCAAAATGTGTTTATTCTATGGAGATACAGACGATAGCCTTTGCTTTCAGAATTGTACCCAACAAAAATACATTTTACTGCTTTATCATCCAATTTCCTGTGATGTTGTGCAAGCACAAATGCATATGCCAGACAATCAAAAACATGCAAATGAGCAACATATGGCTTGCGATCATGCCAAGCCTCATATGGAGTGATAGAGTGCACTACTTTAGTGGGACACCTATTAAGTACATATGCTGCACACATGACAGTCTCAAGCTAGAAACTATGATATAAAGCCTGACTTTGACCATACACCTCGCCATCTCCATGAGTAACCTATTCTTCTGTTCATCAACTCCATTCTTTTGAGGTGCATATGGCACTATACACTGATGTTTTATCCCACGTTTAGACAAAAATGCATTAAAGTCAGTAGAAGACATATATTCCCCCCCTCAATCAGAATGGCAGGTGACCACTTTACATGCTGACAAATTTTCAGCCCAAACCAAAAACTGTTTGAAGCACATAAACACTTTGGACTTTGCTTTGAGTGGATATACCCATGCATGCATGGAAAAATCATCAATTAAAGTCATGAAGTAAAGATAGTTTCCAAAAGAAGGTGTTTGCATAGGACTACAGACATCACTATGTACAAGTTGCAATTTTTTTGAGTAGCCCGAACTCAACCATCGTTTGGAAAGGAGGAACGCTGCATTTTGCCCAAAATACAGCCTTCACAGACATGTTTTTTGGGTGGCTTAAGTTTGGGCAAAGAGAACACCATATCAAATTTCTGCACGTGTAGCAAACTAGCAAAATTTAGATGACCAAAGTGTGCAGTCCAAAGCTTTGCATCTGACATAGCCTGAGAATCATGTACTCTACATGCCAAATCATTCACAGATCTTTCATAGTCTATGAGCTTATACAGCCCATGACATAAAATGCCTGAAGCAATAATCACGTCACCATTTGACAGATCATGAACTATACATTTGTCATCAACAAATTTCACAACCAAGCCAATCTTGGCTAATGCAGAAACTGACAACATATTTTTCTTGATCCTTGGCACAAATAAAGCATCCAACAGAGTGAAAGAACTACCATCAATAGTAGTCAGAATGACCTTACCAACTCCCATAAGAGGAGTTGTTGGCGCATGTGATAGTATTCCCTGTAGGGGCATGCTCAACTGAAGTGAAGAAACTGCATTGCAAAGTAATATGTTTGGTTGCCCCACTATCAAAATACTGGCAAACATCTGAGTCTATTGCAGACATACACTGCTCATGAGAAGATGGGTCAAAACTGCAAATAGTAGTAAATGCCCATTCTTCATTCTACACAAGATTAGCAGACTCTGTTTTCGGTGTAGAGACCTCTCTTTCTTCTTTGCCTCTTAGCAGCCAATTTTGGATAGCTCTTAATGACATGATCATTTGCTTTACAGTATTTGCAAAACAATTTCTGCTTTTTTGATTTCTTCTCATTGTCTTCCTTGTTCGAATGTGCAGGATTTACAGATTTCTGCTTACTAGTAGAAGAGCTCCATTTTCCTTTGCCCTTCTGACTAGCCAGGAAATCTTGATCTACAACATGCATAATGGACTTCTTCTGCTTAGAGTGATCTTCTTGCAACAGAACATAAATTAACTCTTCAAATGACAGGGCATTTGGATTGCCTTTCATCATCAAATGAAGAGTAGAAGCAAAACTCTGATATGAGTCAGGAAGACCATTTAGAACGGTCTCCACAAGTGAGCTATCTGGTATAACTTCATCAGCAAAAATCAACTATTCCTTCAAATCCTTGATCTTTATCAGAAAATTATCCACAGAATCACCTTCATTCATATGCTCACTCTCCAACTGTTTTCGGAGGTAAGCAACATGAGCCTCATTCCTAGCTTGATACAATGTGGTATGTGTATCCCAAGCATCCTTAGTTATTTTGCAAGAGTGAATGTGAGGAATAATGGCACGTTTGACAGACAAAGGCTATCAATGCATGTGCATGAGCATCTCTGCCATCCCACCAAATTTGATCTATAGTAGGTGCACCAAAAATTGCAGCACAAACATGAATCTGAAGAATATCAGCATCTTCAATGCCATCTGCATTAGCTTCAATACCTGTATTTTTCAAGCATAATAGGACATTTTTCAATAGCCTCCATAATGTTCCACAACCCTTTTGCAACCAATACATGTCGCATCATATAAGTCCACAATGGGTAATTGGTACCATCCAACATAGCCTCAACAACCAACATACGAAATACATCACTACCTTCAGCCATGGGGCTGTGTTTTCAGCCACACTCATAAAACTACATGTTTTTTTAAAGGTTTTCAGTTTTGGTGGGGGAAGCCACTGCAAATTTATACAAGCTTTTGAGCCTAAAACATCAAAGTTGACAAACACTTCCAGATGTTGTTTGCTAGTTTTTGGGCTGTGCATTCAACCTTTTAGTGTCATTTTACTGCATATATTTAGCACATACACACCATGTACGCTTCTATGGATATCGCTTATGTACGTCCACGTGGTCATTGATATAGCACTTATGTTTTTTGCATAAAGCCTTTTACGTTTGATAAAGAGGGTCGTTGTGAGGTTTTCTTAATTAGGAGACACTTTGATGTCAGGGTCTCTTCAGTGATGCACGTCAAAGACTTACCCAACCTCACCATAGAAGATGTATGATAGTTGTTCATTGGTGCTCGATAACCCTAGTTGGATTCTATTAGGTAACTGATTATATGCAGTGGAGTAAGTCACTCACTATGCAATTAAACATGTCAATACTTGCAGTTTTATGATATTTTGACATTGGTCAAGTGCTCATTTTGTAGAGGATACTTTGGCAATTTTTTTCCAGTTTTTGGCTTTGTCAACTATACAATGGTTGATTCACTCCTTAATACACTTATTCATTGGTATTTGGACTCTTCTGGCTCCATTATCATTCCATTAAGTTCTCTACCATCATGGCATGAAAGGTCTCAGGCACATCTAGTGGATCAGGGTCTAGTGCCAATCTTTTGTGGAGGAGCTATAACTACAGGGCGAAGACCATTTTTAGATCCAAAAATTTGATGGCACAAACTTTGATCTATCGAAGAATCAGATTAAAGTTGTGTTGATTCAAAGGAGGCAATGGAAGAAAGTAAGTGGAATTTCAAAGAAGCCTGCTAACATGAATGAAGATGATTTGGATAAGTTAGATGAAATGGCCACGTCTACCATTCGGTTGCACCTGGAAGATAATTTTTATTGTACTATTAGACTATGAAAGTGCAAAGGAGCTTTGGAAGAAGTTATGCAATACATATGAAAAAGAGACAACATCAAATAGAGTGTATCTGATGAGAAAATTATATGTCCGCATGAAGGACACAAATAGTGTTGCTGCTCATCTAAATGAGTTTGATGCTATATTCTCCAAGTTATAGGCTTAGAAAATGGATATGGATAATGAAATGAAAACTAAACTCGTCTATGATGACATATGTGGAGCACTCTGATCTATTTGCATAGTTACCTTGCCCTCTATAGTTATTGTGTTTCTTTGATTCCCTAATCTTTGCGATCTATGCTAACATTCATGTGCAAAATGACTTGGCTTACTACATACAAAGTATCCATTTGAAGTGGGTTTTCCTCTTCCACAAAATCTTCCACCTCTTCCTCTATTTGTTGCTCTTCCACCTCTTTGACCTGCCTTTTCTTGTGTTCCTTGACCTCCTTGTTTGCTTTGATATCTTACTCTTGTCTTGTAGCACCTCGGTTGTGTCTTCCTCTTCCTCTACCTTCATACAACAATTGCCCTTGGCTATTCTTGGCATTATGACCACCAAGGTTCATCTCCTCTATCACCATGAGAGTGACAAGCTGATCAAAATAAGGAAGAGAGTCCCTTACATACTTTGAACTTGTGAAGGCCCTCCAATTTACATCATCGCTTATCCATTTAGGGTGTGGGCTACAGCACCATCATGTAGGGCACAATCGATTGACCCTAGTGCATTTGCAAGCTCTTTAACCTTTAATATGTAATCATTAGCACCTTGAGAGGGACATTTCCCAAGATTATTTACATCATTCTTGAGCTGAATTTTTCTAGCTTTTTTGGAGGTTAAGTATAATCTCTCAAAGCACTCCCACACCTTCTTTGATGGGTCCAAACCTTGAATATTTCCTATCATGGAGTTGCTAATATGTTGAGATAAAATTAAAATGACTCTTTTGTCCCTTTCATCCCACTTGCTTACTGCTCTTCTCTGGTCATTGGTTGGATTTAACTCATCTATATAGGGTTTTGGATCTCCACCACTCAAAAGTCCCCATAAACCTTTCCCCATCAAAAAATTGTTTGTTCTAAGTCGCCTTGGTTGGTAGTTTCCCTTCTTGGGCTTCTCAATCTGAGCATTGAGATCAACCATTGTTCCTTCTAGTTCTTTTTGAACCTTCCCCTTAGAATCCCTAAGATTACAAATGATCAATAAATATGGCCATAGTGCTTTGGAGCATTGATCTAAAATGTGTGACTCAATAAAGACTACTATATTTTAAGCATAAAGACTAAACTTTCTATTTATGGAAGAGAATACTCGAGAAATTGCTGAGTGCTATTAGCTTGCTATGAATTGAGCAAACTCCTTTTGCATAGCTTCTAATAGAAATATAGATAATCTATTGCAAGTTATATAATGAATTTAGAGTGATTGGAGAGTGATCAATGACAAGTGTGATCTCGATATTTCAAAGAGCTGATAGTGCATATACACAGTCATTGAGATTGATTCACAACACTACACATAGAACACCAATGATTAAAAAATGTATACAAAATCTTAAAAGAGTTACATTTATGATCCAAGAATTGCAAGAAGTAATGATACAATTGATTCAGTTCAATGACATTGTGAAGTTGGCATACTTGAACGATTCACATATAGTAATGGACAATAGCTTAAGTTGATGATGAATCTTCAAGTATATGTATTGAAATGTAAAGTAAAATGCTTGGACATGTTGGGGGACTCCAATGCCCACGAAAAAAGTAATATGGAAACTCAAAATGTGAGTTAGAGCTCTATCATTCTTCATGAAATTTACACTAAAGTGTATATAAGCCTTTTCACATGATTCTAGTTGGTAGTTATTGGTCGATCTACAAAAGATTCCAATCACCCTTTGAGCTAACTATTTGAATTTGTATTAAAACGTGATTCATGGCTCTATCTCCTTTTATACTTACTTTTATTCTTCACTTTAGGTCCTTAGAACCATTTACAATAGTTAAAGTCATGTGGAAGTTCTTCTAAGGATAATTGAAAATACACATATTTCCTTCTCAAAGACCAAAGTAGTCCATGGTTATGGTCAAGCACTTAAGCTTTCCACAAGCCAATAGATCCCCCTCAATCATAATATGCTTGAGTCTTCATTCCTTTGTAATTTCATGATGTCTTGTTATTGATTTTGATCTGCTTAGCTTCACTCCATCCAAAGCTTTAGTCATCATGTCTACATATTGTTATTGAATTGAGATATATGAAAGCTTAAACTCATTGTTTGTAATATTCTCCCTAAGATAGTGATAATGGGACTCAATGTTTTTGGCCCTTATATCCCAAATATGGTTTGCAACAAGATGCAAGGAAGTCATGTTATTAATTAATATGTGAGGAGGAGATAAATTCATCCCTAGATCAACAAATACTTTCTTAATCCACATGGCTTCTTGAGTACCCTTCTGCAATCCCCTATAATCCACTTTTGTAGATGAGATAGGAAAAAAGATTTTCTTCTTTGAGGACCAAGAAATGAGTTCAGAAAATACAAATGAAAAATGACTAGGGGTACTTCTCCTATCATCTCTAGATACTACACAATATTCATCAAAAAATATTTTGATATGTTTTCCAAATGTACATAATAGAATATGCCTTCATTGATTATCCCTTTGAGATACTTGAGTATCCTTTTGGCTAGCTTCATGTGTGGTTTCTTAGTTGAGTGCACACATTGACGAAAAACATTCACACTTTAGCTTATTTCTTCTCCTGTGAGAGTATTATAATTGATAGTGCTCCCAACTAGGCTTTCATATCCTCTCACATCTTCAATAGGTTCTCCTTCTTGAGTAGTCAATTTGGAATTATCTTGCATATGTGCACTAGAAATCTTGGTATTTTCTATTTTGAACCTTGTAAGTTTTTCTTTGATGTACTTTCTCTGACCATGCCATGCTTTGTATAGAAGAAGTCTAATCTAAGGAAGTATGCCAACTGTCCTAAACTATTTATCTTCAATTCTCCCTTTATTAGATGTTTGATTCTTCTTATGCACTCGGCATCATAATCAGTTGTAATAATGTTATCCACATATAGAGAGAGATATATGACTTCTCCATGTGAGTTTTTAATGAACATGGAAGGATTAACGTTGCTCACCAAAAATCCTTTCTCTTGTAGGTAAGTAACTAGTCTATGATTCCAAGCTATTGTAATTTGCTTTAGCCTATGTACAATTCTTCTTAATATGAAAACATAATCAACATGTTATGGGTCCTAATTTGTGTTTTTTAGGAAGCTCAAAAGGTTTAATCTACTCTCCACAACTTGTTCTTGGTTGGTGTGAGGCAGGATTTTGCAAGATTACTTCATCGCTGGAATCTATCCACCATCTCCTTCAACAATGGTCTCAAAGCAACATCAAGAAAAATGGGAGATGGGTTTCCATCATTCATTGAAAAATTGGACAAAAGCAACTATCCAACATGTTCCCTAAGGATGCAAGCTTATCTCTAAGGAAGAAGTTTATATGGATACATCTCTAGAGATGAGGAAATGCCAATATTAAGAAGTAGACATTCACCAACAAGAGAAGAGCAAGAGAGGCTAGCTACATGGTGTGCAAAGGATGCTCTAGCCAGGTCTTATATACTTAACTCAATATTTGATTTCCTATTACCTCACATTAGAATTTCAAGGCCTCACAAGGGACTTAGGAAGCACTTTCTTCATACTTCTCATCAAATAGAAGGGCTAGGAAGAACCAACTTTGCATGGAGTTCACAACCTTGAAAAAGAAACCAAAGCAAGTGTGGTTGACTATGTGACCAAGATGAAGGATGTAGCTGACCAACTTGGGAGCATTGGAGAAGAAATAGAAGAGGACCAGATAGTAAGACATATCATAAATGACATCAATGTTGATGATAAGTGGGAGTCCTTCACCATAGCAATGGACTTGTATATGGACATGCAAATACCTGACCTCAACACATTGATGGGCCAACTCTTCACACATGAGCCAAAGCTCAATGCGAATGGAGACAACATTAGATGTAATCAATCTTTTGCCCTTTACAAATATAGAAATAAGAGTAAAGATAAATGCAAAGGTAAAAATAATGAAGAAGAGGCAAGTACCTCTCAAGTGAACTTCACAGGTAGAGGAAGAGGTACTAGAGGAAGGGGCAGAGAAGGAAAGCAAGGCAAGGAGAGATCATACAACTCTTCACCTTGCAATATCTCTAGTTTGGCCTGTCACATCACACATTAGTGCTTCAAGAACACAAAGAATTAGAGAGGAAGAGGCTTCCATAGAGGAGGCTATGGACAATGCAGAGGCAGGTTCAACAATGGAGGAAGCAATTACCATCACAACTACAACCAAGGCTACAACAACAACTATCAAGGAGGATTTAGAGGTAGAAGAGACTATAAAAAATATACAGAAGACCAAGAGGATTCTCTATTGATCATGAACATGACATCCAAGCAAGGTAAAGAAATGTAGCATTGGTATCTGATCTTGAAGAACCTAAAGGGAAGCACGAAGTTCAGACAGGTGATGACACTACGAACTCTGTTACAAAGATTTGGAAATGTTAAAGCATATGATGGTAATATGAAACTTTTAAGTAAGGTATTATATGTGCCAACCATAACAAAAAACCTAATCAGTGTTGGGTAGATTGTTGAGAAGAGCTTAAATGTTAGATTTACAAGGCATGGAGCATATGTGGAGGACCCTGAAGAAGGCTTCAAGAAGATTGAAGAAGGTGAGAAATCTAGTAGACTCTTTACATTTGAAGTTGAAGATACTAGAAACATTGTACTCTTCAATTACAAAGATCAAACCCTATTCAAACTAGAGATATGGCATAAGAGACTAGCTCATATAGGTGAAAGAACACTAACACAAATATGTCGGCATCACAGTGTGCTTGGCATTCCAAATGTGTCCAAGCAACACATGATTTACAAATGTGGAGCATGCCAATGTGGCAAATCACATAGGCAACCATTCAACAGAAAAGGATACATGTATGAAGACTACTTGGAGCTTGTGCACACAGATGTGTGGGGTCCTAGCAAAGAGCCATCAATCTCACGATCAAGGTACTATGTTTCATTCATAGATGACTATAGTGGATGGACAATTTTTTACTTCATGAAACATAAAGATGAAGTCTTCACTTGTTTCAAGAAATATTTGGCATTGATTGAGAACCAAACAGGTAGAAGCTTGAAGAGGCTCAGATCTGATGGAGGTGGTGAGTATTTCTCACATGAATTTGACTCATTCTTACAAGACAGAGGCATAAAGAGAGAGTTTACAACAAGATACACTCTTGAATAGAATGGTGTGGCATCAAGAAGGAATATAATAATAGTAAAATCTAGAATATCAATGTTGAATGAAAAGAAACTTCCAAATTACTTATGGGCAAAGGTTGTTTCCACAACCACATACTTAATTAATAGGCTTCCATCCAAGTCGTTGAATGGAATGACACCTTATGAAGCATGGAATGGCAAGTGACCATCCCTAGACCATTGTAAAATCTTTGGGTGCATTGCTTATGCACATATACCCGCACATATTAGAGGAAAACTTGATCCAAAAGCTGAAGGGGTTATATTATTGGCTATGACCAAAACCAGAACGGATATAGACTGTACAACCCCACTAACAAAGGATTTACAGTTAGTAGGGATGTGGCGTTTGATAAAAATAACTCTTGGTTTGAAGATAATTGCAGGAAAATAAAGCTACCCTATGACGTGGAAATGATTTTCTAACTCTGATTCAAGAAGAACCACAAATATCAGAAGATGTCAAATCAGAAGATGAAGAATATATTGACTATAACGCTTGGAAGTCTAAGGGCAAAACAAAATTCAACCAATTGGAAGACATTCCAGAGTCATCCAATCAAGCATTTAGAAGATCTCAGAGGGAGAGTAAGAAACCTGTAAGGTATGGCTATGACACACCACTAGTCAACAAGCATGCTATATACATGGCTAAAGATTCTATGTCAAAATAACCTTCTTCCTTTGAAGAAGCCAATAAGAAGGAAGAATGGAGAGAAGACATGCAAGAAGAAATTGAAGCACTTCAAGAGAACAATACTTGGGATTTAAGCATGAAGGTAATATGATCTAGGTGGATTTACAAAGTAAAGAAAAATTCAGATGGTTCAATCAAGAGGTATAAAGCAAGGCTAGTAGCAAAAAGGTCTGCTCAAACCCATTGAGTTGATTATGAGCAGAACTTCTCACCTATGGCTAAGATGCCAACAATCAGAGTTTTAGTAAGTATTGCTGCTTCAAAGACTTGGAACGTGTATCAGTTAGATGTTAAAAATGAATTCCTAAATGGATGGATTTCAGACGAAGTCTACATGGCTCAACCACCAAGGTATGAAGAAAAGGAAAAATTAGATTATGTATTCAAATTAAGGAAAGCACTCTATGGTTTAAAGGAAGCTCCTAGAGCTTGGAATCATAGGCTTGTCACATATTTCGATCAAGGATTTGTTGCTAGCAAAGTAGATTCTTCTTTGTTCATAAAGAAGACTAACTCAAAAGTTATTTATCTATGTGTTTATGTGGATGACATTATCATTATAGGGAATCATGCCAATGGCATCAAGCAAATCAAATCTTAGATGATGGAAGAGTTTAAAATCAATGACCTCTGTTTGTTGACATTCTTTCTTGGATTAGAACTTGTATATTTAGATTCTGGAGTCTTTATTACTAAGAGGAAGCACATTCATGATATGTTAGTCAAATTCAAGATGGAGAACACTAAAGTTGCAGGTACACCCACAGAACTCAACCACTAACTTAGCTCTCATGAGGGAGAACTCCTTGAAGATATTACATGTTATCAAAGGCTTCTTGGGTGTCTCAATTATGCAACCCTAACAAGAGTGGACATATGTTATGAAGTAAGTAGATTAAGCCAATTTATGCATACACCAAGAAAACCTCACATGGAAGCTGCCAAGAGGATCTTAAAGTATCTAAAGGGTACTATAAATAAAGGACTATTTTATGGATTCACATCTGACTTGGATATCAAGCTATATTCTAATGCAAATTGGGCTGGCTCAAAAGATGATAGGAGAAGCACTTCTGGCTACTTATCTTTTGCATGTTCAAATCTAATTTCATGGTAATCAAATTAACAAAAACCTGTGGCATTGTCATCAAATAAAGCAGAATATAGAGGCTTAGCAAATGCAACATAAGAAGCTATGTGGCTCAAGCTACTTTACACCGATTTGGGATTACATTCTTGTACTCCAATGATCTTTGGAGATAACACCAGCTCACTTCATTTGGCTACTAATCTTGTATATCATGCAAGGATTAAGCACATTGAAGTGCACTATCATTAGGCAAGAGAGAAGCTACTTAGCAAAGACATCCGATTGTCATATGTATCAACCAATTCAAGCTGAGAGCACAATTCATTTTATTGAACATATGTAGAGACCAAAATAGAAAGTCTTAGCTCATAGTTGAATTTTCTACTCATCTTTTTTGATCCATTGATCAGAGGATCATGATCCAAAGAACTTAGATGATTATTTGTGATTGTTAGGAAGCTCAAAAGGTCTAATCTACTTTCTAGAACATGTTCTTGGTTGTTGGGAAGTAGGATTTTGCAGCACCACTTCATCTCTAGAATCTATCCACCATTTCATTCAACACCATAGAATCCAATTAGAAAGATTCTTATAAGTATAGAATCTTACAAATACATTATGGATTCTCATAACTCCTTTCAGATCTTGAAACCAATGAACTTGGCTTGAATGAATTGAATCATGAATATCTTTATGTATCCAATTAGTCTAGGTACAAGGATAACATCTTAGGTACACTAACGATCCTTATGCTTGATCCATTCATATTCCTTCTCATGCCCTGGGCCATGTTCTTGTACTTCCTTTATACATTCTTAAACATTATTAGATCCCAATCTATATCTTCGATTTGACAATTTGTTGATCCACTTACATTTTTGAGTAATCGATACTGTAGTGGAATATCTAACTTAGGTCATAAAGCTTACACATATGGCTAGAAAAACACTTGAGTTTATAAGCAACCGTTGATGCTTCTTTATGAAACCCATCTCATAGATTCCTTGTTGTTGGTTTTCCAAATGGTTAAGCAGTGTATTGTTCACCATTTTAGTCAAGTTATAAATCTCAGACTAAGCTTTTACAATGTCTCATGATATCCCATAGCCTCCTACTTACATGTTTAGAGACTTCGGTGAAGGAAAACAATCCTTCAATCGCATGTTGGCAACTGGCAAAGTTGTAACTTATTAATATTCTTAAAATTACATAATCTTTTTGTTATTCATCTTTAAAGTTTTGAAAAAAATACAATTTCTACCTTTACACATGTGTATAAGTTACTTTGCTTTTGAAAATTGCTAGAAAATTCTTAAGTTTTGTTACACATGCAACTAAACGTTAGAAGCGCATTTAAACATCTACTTGGGTTCTTGGGAGTGGAAGGGGTCTGTTAGATAGAGGCCCTGTTCTTGATTTTCCCAAACTAACCACTTCACACACAACAATATACTAATGCTCAAGAACTCTATCAAGAATCTATTTACGCTTCACAATCTTACTATCTATAATCGGACCCTTCCCAAAGTCTACCGAACACATTCCAATTAAGGTACTCTCAACCTATAGCACCAAACTATTCAATATCGTAATACAAACTGATCTTGATTAACTCAAGATCTCCTCCGAACACAAAACACGGTAACAACAGAGATAATAACAGTGACTCAATCTTTACCGAATAGGTGCAGACAATCAACCAGAACCGAAAGACACAAAAAGACTCAAAATTCTCAAACACACAGTACTGCATGTAGATTCCTACACCGATTAAGACTTACTCAGTGATCAGCGTACCATATAAGAACTAACGTAACACAACTCGCAGTAATAACCTTTACGGGACAATGATTCCATACTCAACTTAAGACAAACCTTACTGTAACTTAATCTTTACCATACAATAGCAGATCTTCAACACAGAAGACAACCACAATACGACTCAGAGTTCTCAAACACACTACAGTTATTACATAGACTTCATCAAACAGACAAACAGTCTGGTGACTTCGCTGGTTGTTTTTGGTAATTCACCAACCGAACAAGTATTGATAACAACAAGGCAGAGATGAGAACAAGGTACTCAAAATGACGCAAACACACACTATAGTAATGTGCAGATCAATCACCCAGACAGACAGTCTGGTGATCCCACTGATCGTCACCGAGCGTCTCTTTTTCATTCATTTATATAAAGATTACACCCATCTTTGTAACAACCTTTCGTTCGTGCGAACAAAGATTCAGTCTTTACAATCGCCAATCCGCTGGCCGACTAACACTGGCAGGCATGGTGGACTCGACCCCGCAGGTTTACAAAAATTACGGTTCATCTACAATGCCTTCTAAATACATCGATCGGGCTAATCTAAAATTTCGGGCGATTTTCTTCTTTAAGGCTTCTAACATCTGTTTCAAAATATCTGGTTCTACTAATTGGGCATCTGTTCGTACAGAACTTAAGGAAATGACTTCGGTCATCAAAACTTATGCTTGCGTCTGCAGAAAAGCTTCCTGTAGCTAAAAATCGTTTGATAAGGCCGCATCACGAGTTACCTTCATATCTGCAATTTGCTTATTTATTTGAGCTAATCTTTCTTTCTATACATCCAGCTGATACTCCCTTCTTTCTATCTCCTGATTCTGAAACTCTATTGTTTTGTAATAAGCGTCGCGCTCTCGGCGGGTACTTGCGATGTCTTTCTGTAATTGTGCTTCCCCGATCAACTTGCGTTTAAGAATATCGTTGACGTCGGATAGATCAATCTTGGTTCTCTGTAGTTCATAATCAGTCTTCTTAAGCAAATTTGCCATCTCTTGTCCTTGCTGTATTGCTTCATGTAGCTGTTGTCTGGTTTCTTCTAACAGATTCCCTAAAGCTACTCATGCATCTTCTTTATCGTGGACTAACTGCTTCAAATTGACTAACTCTGCATCTCCAACACTTAGTAATTCATTTGTTTCTTGGACTGCTGTTAGAGGTGCATCTCTTTGATTGATAATTATTTCCTGTTCTACAAGTCTGGCCTGCAATTCCTGAATTTGTCCGTTTAACGCATGATTTTCTGCCTTGACTGCCTATAATTCTTCCTAGAGAGGAGTGATGTCTGCCTCCAGCACATCAACTTTGTGTTGAAAGTCATCTCGGATAGTATCTGTCACTTGCTTCATTTGTGCAGGTAGTTGTTGTGATAAGTGGATCAGCATTTGACCCATGGATGCTAACTCAGAAAATAAGGGAATTGAAGGAATTGGAGGATGAGAACGGGGTTGAGATAAAGAAGCGGTGAGGAGCTGCTGGGAATTTGGTGGAGAGTAATTCGGCGATGAGGATGAAGAAGCAATGGGTCCGTCGGGGACAATGGGTGGAATAGGAATAATGGGTTCAGCTTGGGGTTCGGGTGGATGAGTAGGAAGAATAGTAGTTGTGTTTATTACCTTTTTTGTGGTTGGTTGTGTAGTGTCATCAAGGCCGGTAGCTGTAGACTCCACTGCTTTAAGCAGTTCTTTGAAAACCTCTTTAATGATATGTTCTCCAGCCTCTTGCTTTTCGTGCTCAGATTGCTGTTGAGATGCCTCTTTTGACGAGCTTGTTTCAGATTCGGTGGTAGCATGCTATTCTTGTTGCCTTTCTGAAGAAGACTGTGCTGATGATTCATGATGCATTGATGTTGCGGTGTCATGGAAGGTTTCTTCGTCCTGTCCTTCTTCTTCTTTGTTTGCTTGATCATTTGCGGCAGACCCTTGTACCTGACTATCTGATGAACTAATTCTGATTCTTTTCCGGCGGAGAAGGTGGAAAATCTCTTCGTCCTCTTCTTCATCATCGTCCAAGATTTGTGCAGACTCTTCATGGTGCAAAACGGGTCCTCGGGGTGGTGGTTGTGCTGCTAGAATGGTCGGAAATAGAAAAGATAGGATGTGCGGCAGCCTGGACCTTGGCATATCTCCTTTGTTGACTTGCTTGATGATCGACACGCATTCTTTGTGAATGCGGTGGAAGAAATATGAAGCAAAGTTGACAGGTTCTCGAGCAGCTAAATCTATAGCGGAGTAAAAGGGACGAGATATTCCATATGTGCGCTTTTGGAGATTCAGAATGGCAACTAAAAATTGGAGTGCTGATCTCTTAGGTTCGGGGCGATAGAGGATTGCATATTCATTGGATGAGTGCCTAGGGAATAATTGCTTCATTGTGGCAATCGGCAGATTTAGGCCATTTTCTCTACCTTGCAGAGAGAGTCAAAATGCATCAGAGAAGGTCTGGAGAGTGATTACGGTATGGGATGGTAGGGAAGCGATAGGCCAACTCTGCTCGATAGCAGGTATGGCAGCGATGGCGGCGATTATTAGGGCGTAGAAAGGGTGGAAATCCACTGAATGCCAGGGCAATTCAGCAAAATTGGCCAACCCGCGGCTACGCAGGAACTCTCCTACATCGGCAGGGAGTCCGTCACGGAAAGCGGCGAAGTTTGCCAGAGCTTCCATGGCGCACACAGTAAGACACAAAGCACAGGGTATACAGATTGCACAAATACACAAATCACACAGACACAATAGGGATTAACAGCGAAACGAAAAAGGTTAAGTAGATGCTTGGCAACGGGAAGCCATTGAAATTACTAATCATCGCACGACGTTGAGATGATAACCTCATAACTTCGGTGTGCATGCATGAACAGAACGATAATGCCGGGCGGCTGTTTGACATAATTAGGTATCAAAACGAGGATATTTATAGACTTATTTTATTAAGCTCGTAAAAACAAAAAGAAAAGAAAGGAAAAAGAGAAAATGAAAAATATGCGGTCAACCGCGAGACGTTTTAGTGCGGATCAGATGCTTGCTGATACGGTTGCAACTTTGAACCATTTATCACCTTCGAAAGAGGAATGCCAGTCAAAGTAGCCAACCGAAAAGTGGCTGGGCCCACCTGTTCAGAAATCCGGTATGGACCAAACCATCGTAACTTGAATTTTCCAACAGAGTGATTCGATTTTTCATTGTAAAAGAGTACAAGTTGCCCCACCGAAAAAACTGGAGTATTTAGATATCGATCATGTGTTCGAGCTTGTCTTAACTGTACTTCCTGAATAGTCAAAAAACTGTTCCACCGATGCTCGTCTAATTCTCTGAGTGTATCCAACCGAAATGACAGAGATTCTTCAGGTAACAGTTTCTGAGTGAGAGCTACACGTAAACTTGGCACAACAATCTCCATTGGTGCTATGGCTTCCAGTCCATAAGCCAGTTTGAAAGGTGTTAGTCCTATTGCTACCTTGTAGGTAGTCCGGTACGCCCATAATACTGCAGGTAACAGTTGATCCCACCTTTCGGGTGATTCCAGAATCAGTTTTCGAAGCATATTCAACAAGGTTTTGTTTGTACTTTCAGCCAAACCATTGGCACGAGGATAATAAGGAGAACTGAATTTATGCATTATCTGAAAAGAATGGGTGAGTACTTTCATTAAGTTGCTAGCAAAATGTGTGCCTTGATCTGACACTAGCTCTAGAGGTAAGCCAAAACGCGGGAAAACATCTTTCATTAGACACTTTGCCATCGAAACAGCTGTGGCGGACCTTAAAGCCCATGCTTCTACCCATCTGGTAGCATAATCTGTACATGTTAGAATATAACGATTATTACTGAGTATGGCTAGAGGTGTAATAGGTCCAATAAAATCTAGGCCCCACTTCTGAAAAGGCTCCAACGGCAAGACAGGTTGGAGAGGGAAAAAATGGCATTGTAGAGGCTGTCCAGACCTTTGACAAGTATCGCATTGTTTGACAAACTGAGACACATCCCTGTACATAGTAGGCCACCAAAGTCCACTTTGCAGAATTTTCCAGTGCGTTAAATCTACTATAAAGTGTCCATCGGAAGGAATTGAGTGAGCCAGAGTAATGATTGAGTTAACTTCATGCGGAGGATTACAACGAAGTAAAATTCGAGTGTGATCCATATGGTATAATTCTCCAGCAATTAATCGGAATCGGCGACTGTACACTGCAATCTTCCTACGCATTGCAGGAGAGGTCTGAGCAGGAATACATCCATCAGTAAGAAAAGTTAATATCTGATCATAATATGTAGATGGCATAGGTGGTTCTGCATATTCATCATTAGTTGGTTCAGTAACATAAATCGCTGGTGTGGTGTCATCTACACCGACCGGAGCTTCACCGGAATCTAAGCGAGAAAGGAAATCTGCTAAGGCATGTGAGCTGCCGGGCCGATGGATTACTTCGAAATCAAACTCTTGTAAAAGTAGAACCCAACGCGCTAATCGACCACCTAAATGCTGCTGTCGTACTAGATAAACAAGTGCAGTATGATCTACATGAAAAGTAAATTTGCGGCCGAGTAAATAATGCCTGAATTTCTTTACAGAATATACTAAACCCAGACATTCTCTTTCAGTTACAGAGTAATTCTTTTCTGCAGGAGCAAGTCTTCTACTCGCATAGTAAACAGGCCGGAACCACTTATCAGTTTGTTGCATTAACACACTGCCGATGGCGATATCTGATGCGTCTACAAAAACATGAAATGGGCGTTCCCAATCAGGTGGTTGTAAAATTGGGACCTGTGTTAATAAGCACTTTAGACGATCAAAAATGCTGTTTGACATTCTTGAGTCCAAGCAAACTGTTTAGGAGTACTCGTGGTTAAACGATTGAGTGGAATGGCTAAATGAGCGAGCCACCGTAAATGACGACCATGCCATCTCACTTGACCCATGAAACGCATTACTTCCTTTGGTGTAGTAGGTATAGGGGCTTCTAACACAACTGCAATTTTATGTGGATCGACTTGAATACCTTGTGCAGATACAATATGGCCAAGTAACTTTCCACATGAAACCGCAAATACAAATTTTTTTGGGTTTAGGCAGAGTCTGTATTCTCTGCATTTCTCAAAACAACACCGTAAATGGAACAAGTGTGCTTCCATTTTACCGAATAAAGAGAAATCATCAAGATATACTTGCATAAAAGAGGTAAGATAAGGGGAGAATATTTCCTGCATACACCTTTGGAAAGTGCTGGGGGCATTTCTCAATCCGAACCACATAACAGTACAAGCAAAAACACCCCAATTGGTAATGAAAGCGGTTTTTGGGATATCTTGTTCAACCATTCTGACTTGATTGTAACCATTGTAACCATCTAAGAATGAGTACATTTCGTGTCTTGCTACTTTGTCAAGCATCGTGTCAAGAAAAGGTAGAGGAAAAGGATCAGACACCGTAGCTGCATTCAGTTTCCGGTAATCCACACATATTCGTAGTTGCTTATTCTTTTTAGGAGCAATAACAATTGGTGAGATCCATTCAGCGTGCTCTACTGGTACAATGAATCCAACTTTCAATAACCTATCCAGCTCTGCCTTTACCTATGCTGCATAATTTGGATTCATCCGGTAGCTGGGTTGTTTGATTGGTTTTGCTTCCGACTTCAGCATGACCCTATGTTGATAAATGTGAGGGTCCAAACCTTTCATGTCCTTTTAATCCCATGCAAAAACATCAGAGAACTCTCGAAGTAGTTGGATTAAATCTGCTTGAAACACTTCAGGTAAGCTTTCCTTTATCTTGACAGGACGTGGGTTTTCTTCATCTCCTAGATTATAGGTGATCAACTTATCTTCTAGAACATAGAACTGTCGGGACTTCTCTGTAACATCGGGTGGGTTTAAAAGTTGTTGTAGATCAGCGTTATCTATAGCAGCAGTATCTTCTTTCTTGTCTTCTTCAGTCACAGGTATCACCATACAGACTGCCGGATTCCAATTATCTACAACAGGTTGTAGATCAACAGTTCCTAGGGAGATCAAATCAATATTATTCTTCAAAAACTCTTCTTCTTCATTATCTGACAAACCATCTAACATATGAACTGGTTCTGCAAAATAAGGTCTAGCATGTAATTCACAAGGCTGGATAGCATCTAACTTGACAACATATTTACGATTATTGTCCTTGAAAGTGAGTTCCTGTGCGGACCAATCTTGTATCACCTTGGCTTGTTTCAACCAAGGACGGCCGAAAAGCAGATTATAATCCAAGCTAGACTCTGGTAGTTCTAAGACGACAAAAGTCATCTTACATGTTGTACCTTGCAAAGTTATGGGAACATCTCGTACTAGTCCCACTGGGTGGACTCTGGACTGATCAGCCATCCTTACAAAAAACTGGACAGGCTCAATTTTCGTCCATCCTAACTTTTTACACAGTGCGGCAGTAGCAATGTTTACACCAGACCCTCCATCAATTAGTACTTGATTAATTTTATGATTTTTGTACCATACCGTAATCAATGGGACCGAATGATCCACCGTAGAGTCAGTTTCTGGTTGTACTGTTGCCGTTGTTGGAATGCACGTAGATTCAGTACTAAACTGTTGCTGGAATTGTTGACGGACTCCTGGTACTAGTGCAAGTAACTGTCCAAGAGGAAGAGTAATGGACGCTTTAGATAAAATTTCCCATGCTTGATTTACTTGACTTGTACTTTTGATCGATTCTGAAGATGATGCATCTGTTACTCGAGTTGACTCTTGCTCCTGTGCAGTTTCCTTTGACAGTGGAACTTTTGTCACCGGAATAGGATCTGGGAACACTGGAGGTTTTGTGGTGGTCCACTGACTAGCCTTGTCATATGTTCTTTGCTGTTCTCGGATGCCTGGTTCAAATATTTCAGCTACTAGTTGTAACGGCCTACCGGATCGGGTCTGAACTACTGCAGCTTGTGGTTCTATGGGTGTGATCTGAACCATATTTGTCATTGGGTTCTGGCGCTCCTTCTTCCTTTGATCATATTCGGCTGCATCTTTACAAAATCTTTGAATGTGTCCTAATTCACCACAGAAATGACAACGAGGTGGTGGCAAAGCATTACCTTCTTGTGGTGGACCTGTCTGCCAGCGGTTTGCATTGTAGTTATTATTTCTCTGTTCTCGATAATTTTGGTAGCCTTGCTGCTGGTTGTTTCTCATTTGAGGAGATACATAGTGATTGGCAGGCTGCCCCAATTCTTGTATAATTGCATTTACTGTTGCTGTTCCCTGCACTTTGGCGTTGTATGCACAATTCTCGGTGGAATGTCCAGTCATATTGCAGATAGTGCAAAACAAGTGGTTAAGGGCACAAGTGGTACTGGTATGCCTTGAATTCTTGCACTTGGTGCAGTACATCTGTCTGGTCGGATCTTCTGCAACATTTTTACTCGCTTTTAACCATTCCAGGTCTTCTGTAAATCCTTTTACCTTGTTTTCCAGCTGCAAAGCCATTGCAATCACCGCATCTAGTGTCATAGCTCCCACACAGCGTATGATCATAATCTGTTTAAGTTGCAGAGCCAAACCATTGATAAACCATTGAGTGATAACATCATCCGGTAGGTTGGCATGGGCTGGCGGTAATTGCCTCAAATGCGTTCTGAATAGGGTGGCATATTCCTGCACTGTTTGATTCATCTTTTGTCTATTGTTTTGCAGGTAATCGAATATTTGGGTTGGATTCTTCTTTAGCCTGAATCTCTGAAAAAATGCATCCCTTATCGCTTCATAAGTCATAAAATGATTAAAATCATATTTTGTAAGCCATCTGGCCGCTTCATTAACTAACGTGGACTCGAATACAATAGCTTTATACGTCGGATCAGGTGGATGATTGAGCACTGCGTAACTTATCTCAAATGTGCGTACATGCGCATCTGGGTCGTGACCTGGAAATCCACCAAATTTAGTGTATGTTACTCCTGTTGGAGTCGGCCGGGGTGGAAATAGATGTTGCTGTTGCTGCTGCTGCTGTTGTTGTTGTTGTTGCCCACTCATCGTGCTGGTGTTGTATTGTGACTATCTTCTGTATTCCGAGGCTGAATATCTGAACTATCGGAATCTGTATCGTCAACCTGTGCGCTCTCCGGCTTGATACTATTGTTCAGTATGCTTCCGATTTCAGATTCGAATAAGCTACCTTCCTCCTTGATATAAAATGTAGGAAAGCTCACTCCAAATAGCGGTGACTGGACTGACGATTCACCAAGAAATGGTAAACTGTCACCGAAAAACTGTGAACTCTCAGCAACTGGTACCGAAATAACACCAGAAGGTGTCGAATTTTCACCAAAACAAGGTGCTTTTTCACCTTCACTGATTTCTTTGGCCAAGACGTTTCTATCCGCAGACAAATTCGAATCTTGACCCAATGGTGTTAAATTAACTTCATGCTACGTCCTGGTAGACTCTGGAGGTACTATATCTTCGACAGACTGTGCCAAAATCGCACCGGAATCTGCCAAAAATGTAGCACGTTTCACCGGAATACTACCGGAGTCACTACTTGCGTTCTTCAATTCCTTGACAACTGGGTTAGACTTATCTGCGCTTCTACTTTCTGGATGCGTCCTTAGCAAATTAGGTATCACCCAAGACTGTTGGTTTCTTCTATGCTTCGGGTATGATTCACCGGAACGAGTAACCAGCATATACTACGTTTGCAATACTTTGCATACTATTCTTCTTTACGGTCGATTCACAATATATGACCACTTTCACAATCAATCAATAAACATTCTTGATGCTACATTTGCACAGACAAATGGCAACAATCTGGTGCCACTTTCCCACAGACGGCGCCAGTGTTAAACGCACAACTAACCGTCAGAAGTGCGTTTAAACATCTACTTGGGTTCTTGGGAGTGGAAGGGGTCTGTTAGTTAGAGGCCCTGTTCTTGATTTTCCCAAACCAACCACTTCACACACAACAATATACTAATGCTCAAGAACTCTATCAAGAATCTATTTACGCTTCACAATCTTACTATCTGTAATCGGACCCTTCCCAAAGTCTACCGAACACATTCCAATTAAGGTACTCTCAACCTATAGCACCAGAATATTCAATATCGTAATACAGACTGATCTTGATTAACTCAAGATCTGCTCCGAACACAAAACACGGTAACAACAGAGATAATAACAGTGACTCAATCTTTACCGAATAGGTGCAGACAATCAACCAGAACTGAAAGACACAGAAAGACTCAAAATTCTCAAACACACAGTACTGAATGTAGATTCCTACACCGATTAAGACTTACTCAGTGATCAGCGTACCATATAAGAACTAACGTAACACAACTCGCAGTAATAACCTTTACGGGACAATGATTCTGTACTCATTTTAAGACGAACCTTACTATAACTTAATCTTTACCGCACAATAGCAGATCTTCAACACAGAAGACAACCACAATACGACTCAGAGTTCTCAAACACACTACTGTTATTACACAGACTTCATCGACTAGACAAACAGTCTGGTGACTTCGCTGGTCGTTTTTGGTAATTCACCAACCGAACAGGTATTGATAACAACAAGGCAGAGATGAGAAAAAGGTACTCAAAATGACGCAAACACACACTACAGTAACGTGCAGATCAATCACCCAGACAGACAATCTAGTGATCCCACTAATTGTCACCGAGCGTCTCTTTTTCATTCATTTATATAAAGATTACACCCATCTTTGTAACAACCTTTCGTTTGTGCGAACAAAGATTCAGTCTTTACAATCGCCAATCCGGTGGCCGACTAACAGTTTCATGAGACTCTTGTTCCTTATACCTTGGTACATTTCCTTGGTATTATCAACATATATCCTTGAGCTTCTTTTACTCAATTGATCGAGCTTAGTAGACACATGGTTTACCTTTCATGCTAATGACACACATACATGTCCCTATTCGATCATGGTGCATCATATGAATGGAATCAGCAAACACAATATTGAAAGTGGTGCATGTGCATGTGCGCCCACCCATGTTCATCCCCTTTGAGATACACTCAACTCTTGGCCCACATAATAATATCAAGTTCAAGGTAGCTTGTAATTGCCTCCTCATCTAGAATACAAGCTATGTATACAGTTACCTTATGGGTGAATCCCTATACAAGGAATACATGTGAACTTCTAATTTGCATAGTTCCAAAATTTTGAGTAAGAAATGTTAATCTAATTTTAAGAGGAGACTTAATCCTTGCCAATAATTTTTAGAGTGTTGTAGAAGCTAAGAAGAAGAAGCACGTTTCCATGCCATACTTGGAAGTGTTTCGATGCCAAAAGGTTATTGCCGAAGTGACCAATGATACACCAAGCATGACCAGAAAGAGAATATTGGGAAAAAAGTATTTTCCCAAATGTGTCGATTCTCCTCCATTTTTAGTGATCTTTACTTCTTCCGAAAGCTGCAAGATAAACTTTCACCAAGAATCTCTCAAACTTGACATCCGACATGTGAAGGTCTGGGGAAAGGAGTGTATGAAATTAGTTGTAACATGATAGTGACATCCATTGTAAGGCTAAATATGGAATCTCTAAGTTCCTATAGCCCTTAAAGAGGTTAACATTCTAGAACCCAATAGAAAATAGAGTACAAATTGGAATATTATTCCATGGGAATTGAAGTTTAGATTTGTGGCATCCTCTTGTAGAAGCTAAAAGTTAGGCCATCCTATAGTAGGTACTCCATGGAGGTACCTGGACCAATATGAGACCTAATAAATTGAAAATTACCCATGCTTGAAATACCTAAAGGAAAAAGAGGGCTTAGGCAAGTAGTTTAGTCTTGTCTTAAGAGCTCCTAGATATGAAGGCACCTTTAGATCATATAGCAACTAAATCAGCAAAAAATTTTAGAGAAAGAATGGCCTCTTGTGGTATGAAATTAGGGTAAACGTTATCTTAAAGACATTAAGAATACGAATGCCACCAAGGTTTGGAAGAAGTCTCTAGGAGCTTTCCTTAAACACTTTTGCTTAACTCTTTGGCGATGGGAATTGAAGCGCACACGATTTTTGGTCGCTTCCTTCACACCCTTCCCTGTATTAAGGGAAACGAATGAAAAGAAAGACTTTGTGGATCCCCGTTTAGGGGATGAGAGATATATGAAGTTCCCTTTCACCTCTTCCAAGCCATTTCTTTTTTCTTTTTTTTCATTCCACCAATATAACTACAACTTGTATCGGAAATCATCCAAGCCCAAATGAAATAAATAGTGGAAGGTCTCTTCTTTTGTTTTGACAACGAGAAATAAGGTAAAAATAATGGGTAGAAGGAAACAATCCTTATAGAAAGAGATACATTTAGGATAATTTGAAGTACATGTCTACACAAAACAAAGGCATACCCCACACATAGATAAAACTTTAGAATATTCCTGCATTTATTTTCATGTCTTTAGCCTCTTTTTCGTGTATTATATTTGAGAGTCATTTGTGAAGGATAGATGGGGGAAGCCATAACCAATGTTAGACGTTATGGGACTATATGATTCTCATTATATGAGTTTTGACTGAACCATGAAATTTGTTTTCAATAGTGCAACTATGTATTATAGTATGTCCATTAGCTTCATAACTATGTAGGTAAGCTTTATAATCTCTCATGATTAGTATATATATATATATCAAACCAAGTTACGCAAGGAGAAACAACAAGGGAAGCTCTTGAAGACTTGGTGTTGATTTAAATCTTGGAGGAATTTGGTGGAAGGAAAACAACCACAAAGGAGCAAGATGGAATCTAAAAAGCAAGAAACATCAAATATCAAGTCTTCAATTAGACACGTATATCTCAAGGATAAATCACGTGCTTTCATCACCTTGAAATCACGTCTCCAAGGTGTTACAAGTCAAAATCGCAATACAACTCACTATGACTGAATTTCTCGCTTAGATCACAAAGATTTACAAAAGCAACCACCAACCCCGTAAGTTCAGGGTGTATAACTTCCTTATGGGAAAGGGAATTCGGGGATTAGTGACTAGAGAAGAACCCAAGCCATGTTCGGAAGAAAAGCACATGAATGATTAGGTGAAGAAAATCAAGGGATTAACAATAACAACCACCGCTACAAGAAATGAGGCAGCTATGTCAATTGAAGTTAAATTGCAGGGAGAGTAATAGCTTATTGGCAATGCTGCACAAGCATGAATGGAGAGATTTAGGTACTAGTTGGTACATGGATACGGGTAATCTAGAAAAGAGATCGGTCTAGCGATTTCCATGTCCCAAACAATAAGGGAGATGTTGAAATAGGTGATGACACATGCTTGATAACGTCACATAGGGAATGTGATGTGTGGAGGTAATCAAAAGGAAAAGTTTTTGAAAGATTCCATACATGTTGCTAATATAATAAAAATGTGAGTCTCTATTATTCAAACAACAATATAATGATTTTTTATTTTAATAAGTAACATGTTCATGGGAAAGCAAGATGTTATCATCTACAAAATTATTGAATTTTATTTATTCTTCGTTTTGCATAGTAGCGACTTTTTACATGTGTAAACATGTGACACAGACAACATTGTGCTTGCTAGAGACATGAATGAAATGATTCCATAAATGATAACACAAAATACGACTTGATCTTCTAAAACGAATCGATTCATGTCTGAAGAAGTTTATGGATTGGAATAAATTTCTTAAGCTCGTAAGCTCTGTACTGTCGACCAAGAATATATGCATGCATGCAAAAATCATTAGGAATTGAAACCTACCATGAGACAAAAAGAAGTGGGTCTTAAAGCCCGAGGGTTTGTGGGATCCATTGCTTTGAGAATAAAAGTATGTTGCTCCCTTGGAAGATTATCCATTGCTGAGTTGCAAAAGATGAAGGTGAAAAGCTTGTGATATTCAAGATTCCTAGACAAGAAAACAAGATCTACCTCGTCTTTTGTATGTATGTGGATCTCAATGTAAGAAAACAGGTACAAAATTGGATGGATCATATTTAGTAAGCGGGTACAACGAGAAACAATGGGATGCATTGATGATCTCTGGAAGCATGCAATGAGATGAGAGGCCTTACGTGGAGCATGCAATGAGATAAGAAGCATTATGGAGGGCGTATTAATTAGAGGAGGCTCAAAACCTCAAAATGTGAATCGCCCAATGTTCATGCATTGCTGTATGAGAATTCTTTTCTTTTCGATCAAATCAGGTACATTGTACTTGTATGTTTCCTATTAAAATTTTTTATTAAACGTAAAATCCTATTTTTTATATATCTGATTATATATATTAATATTAATCCTAAAAACCTATTTTCTCTTATATATATATGTATATATATATATATATATATATATATATATATATATATATATATATATATATATATATGTATATATATATATATATGTGTGTGTGTGTATATATATATATATATATATATATATATATATATATATATATATATATATATATATATATATATATATATATATATATATATATATATATATATATATATATGTGTGTGTGTGTATATATATATATATATATATATATATATATATATATATATATATATATATATATATAAACCCTTATTTCTATATATTTCTATATGTGTGTTTGTATGTAAAAAAGCCTTAAAAAGCTATTTTTTATAAATTTAAATATATATATATATATATATATATATATATATATATATATATATGTAAAAACCCAATAAATACCAAAGACATATTTTTTACATATTTAATTATATATATTTTACATATTTTGGATTTTTCCCTAACTTTTACAAACATTTAATTAGAATATTAAATATTCTATTTTCCCCTAATTTTTACATATATTTGATAATATATATATTAATATTGATCCTAAAACTTTATTTTTTTAATATTTAATTATACATATTCAATCTAATTCAAAAACCCTAATTTCATATATATTTGTATATATGTGTTTGTATGCGTATATGTTTTCATGTAAAAATCCTATTTTTTATATATTTAATTATATATTTGTAAAATTCCTAAAATTCCTAAAATTCCTAAAGACCTCTTTTTTATATATTTAATTAGATATATTTTACATATTCTGTTTTTTCTCTGATTTTTAGATACATTTAATTAGAATATTTACACATTCTAATTTTTCCCTAATGTTTACATATATTTGATTATATATATTAATATTTGTTGATGTATGAAACACCACAAGAAATGAATTAATGTGACACTAGAACACCTCTATGGTCACCATTAACTCATTGCCACTCCAAACTTTGAGAAATGATAGCCTAAAGTGAGAACTTTGCTTCTACAGAAATTCCTAGTCACCAAAATGACATACCTTCATTATTTTGCTAATTTCTCTTAGCTCAGGTATTATTTCTCCATGAAACTTTATATGCTGAAACTAGAAGAGGAGAGCTTTCCAACAAGCTATCATATGCATCAAACGGATCTCTAGAACTCAAGTTATGGCCTTCACAAGATGACCTTGTATGACCTTCCAAAACTGGAAATTTTTGCCTGTTTTAGTATTCCTGATGTCCAAAAATAAAAAAATCGATGCCTAGCATCGAATTTCAGTCCAAGTCGATGCCAGGCATCAACTTTGGGCTTTTTTTGGCTATTTTTCTGCACCAGAAACACTCTATTTTACACACACATGAAGAAGATGACTTATATGCTAGAAGTCGATGCCGGGCATCCATTTTATGCTGGAACTCGATGCCAGGCATCGAGTTGCTCCACAAACTTCATATTTTTAGAAGATTCAACAACAGTTAACACACAGAGAATGAAAAAATGACTTATCAGCCAAGATTCGATGCCAGGCATCGAATTGCTCAGAAAACATGAACTTTTGAATTCATCACACAGTAGGCAAGCATGGAGATGATGGAGAGAGACTCATACACAGAACTTTACTCAGTTCTTTCTCATAGCTATGAAAACTCAGAAGTTTTACAGATGCTTTCTCGCTCAGAGAAGCCCGACCATACTCAGTCGTATAAAATGAACTCCTTCTTCTACTTCTTCTCTCTTTCTCTCTCTCTCTCTCTCGCCGCGTCAGTTGATACAAACTAACTTATATAGATTTTCGTATTCTCGTGATTTTTAAAAAACTTCTAGAACTAAAGTGAACTAACTTTACAAGTATAATACAGTTGTGAATTTGTCCCTTCACATAGGCATGGGGTTTTCTTCCTAAGATTTGACCTTGAAATATATACCCAATTAGTGAGTGTTCTCCAACAGCTCCCCCTCAATCACTAATTGACATTCCCTGTTTCTTCAAATCATCTTCTTTTCTTTTACTCCTGCCATGCTTTTGAATCTGCTGGTCTTCACACCATCCAAGCTCTTTGTCATTATGTCTGCTAACTGATCTTTAGTAGAAATGTACTCCACTTCAATCTCCTTCTCCATTACCTTTTCTCTGAGAAAATGATACTATATCTCTATGTGCTTTGTCCTTGCATGAAATACTGGATTTGCTGCAAGATAAAGTGAACTCATATTATCTCCATGTATTGTAGGTGTACCTTGATCAATGCCTAAGCTCTTGAACAATGTCTGCATCCATATGACTTCCTTAGCTGCTTCCACAAGTCCTTTGTACTCTGCTTCAGTTGATGATAATGCTACTGTATGTTGTTTCTTTGAACACCAACTTACAAGCTTATCACCAATGTATATCATGTAACCATGAGTTGATCTTCTGTCATCTTGGTTACCTGCCCTGTCTGAGTCACTATAGGCTCTCAACTTCAAATCTGATGTAAAAGGATAATATAATCCTTCCTTTATAGTTCCTTTGATATATCTGAGAACTCTTTGACCTGCAATCCAATGTGGGTCCTTTGGACAATGCATAAATTGTGACAAAACTCCCACTGCATAACTAAGATCAGGTCTTGTTAGTGTAGCATAAATCAAACTACCCACAAGAGATTGATACTTCCTCATATCTTTGTAGTCTGCACCATCATATTTACTGAGCTTGTGATTAACTTCAAGTGGAGTTGAAGCTTCTCTGCAATTTTCCATATCAAACTTCTTCAACAAGTTCAGAAGATACCTTTCTTGTGACACATATATGCCATGATCTATATAAGTAACTTCCATTCCAAGAAAGTATGATAACTTTCCTAGGTCACTGATCTTAAACTCTTTCTCAAGTAATCTCTTTACCTCCTTGATTCCTTCATCTGAAGTACCTGTGATTATAATGTCATCTACATAAATACAAATGTAGATTGTACCTTCCTCTGTTCTTTTGATAAGTAGACTTGAATCTGCTTTTGAACTTTGATATCCAAGATCATTGAGATACTTCACCAGTCTATAGTTCCAAGCTCTTGGAGCTTGCTTCAATCCATACAATGCTCTTCTCAACCTGCAAACAAAATTTGGATACCTGGAATCTATAAATCCTTGAGGTTGTTCCATGTATACCTCATCTGATATGTATCCATTCAAGAATGCATTTTTTATATCCAATTGACTTAGAGTCCATCCTTTTGAAGCTGCAATAGCAATGACTGTCCTTATAGTTGACATCTTAGCTACGGGACTGAATGTCTCATCATAATCTATGCCATAGGTCTGGGCATAGCCTTTCACCACCAATCTAGCTTTGTATCTGGCTATACTTCCATCTGCAAGCTTCTTCACTTTATAAACCCATTTATTTCCAATTACTTTCTTACCATTTGGTTTAGGAACAAGTTCCCATGTCTTGTTCTCCTCCAGTGCATTGAACTCTTCCTTCATTGCTTCTTCCCATTGCTTCTTACCTTTAGCTTCATCATAGTTCTGAGGTTCTTCATCATCTTTGACCATATATGCATAGTTCTTTTGAGTTATGTAAGAAGTATCATAAGAATACCTTTTTGGTTGTCTCCTTGTCCTGCTTGACCTTCTTGGTTCACATTCTGCATAGGTTTCTGGATACACTTCTTCATCAAATATAGGAGCTTCTTCATTTCTTCTTGTTAATCCACTTGTGGATGTACTTGCTTGCATATAGTCTTCATCTCTATTTACCTGCACAATTGATTTTCCTTTCTCACATCTTCTTACCTCTTCTTCAAATTCTTCAGCTGTATGACTTTGATCTGCATACCAACTTTTCTGTTCATCAAATGTAACATCTCTAGAAACAATAAATTGTTTGGTTAGAGGATTCCACAACCTGTAACCCATCTGCTTTTCATCATAACCAATGAACACATATTTTTCTGCCTTTGGTTCAAGTTTATGCCTAAGTTGTGATGGCACATAAGCATATGCAATTGATCCAAACACTCTACAATGATCTAGTGTTGGTTTCTTACCCCACCAAGCTTCATAAGGAGTCATTCCATTCAGAGCTGCACATGGTAATCTATTCACAAGATATGTAGCTGTATTTACAGCCTCAGCCCAAAGATAATTTGGACAGTTCTTCTCCTTTAGCATAGCTCTAGCAAACTCAACCAAAGTCCTGTTCCTTCTTTCTGCTACACCATTTTGTTGTGGTGTATACCTGCAAGTTATTTCTCTCTTAATACCTGCATTCCAAAGATAATCATTGAACTCTTGGGAGAAGTATTCTCCCCCTCCATCAGACCTCAGTCTCTTCAGCTTTTGACCTGTGACTCTCTCTGCATATGCATGAAAATGCTTGAAAGCTCCAAACACTTCTGATCTTTCCTTCAAAACATATAATGTTATCCATCTTGTAGCATCATCAATGAAAAGAACATAATACCTTGAGCCACTGATAGATCCTTCTTTTGTTGGTCCCCATACATCTGTATGAATGAGCTCAAGTACTCCATCATGTTTGAATCCTTTCTTTTGAAATGGTAACCTGTGTGCTTTACCCATTTGACATGCTTCACATTTATAAACCATATGTTGACTTTGCACATTTGGTAATCCTAGTACAGACTGATTAGCAACCATAGCTTTAATTCCTCTTTCATTGAAATGACCTAATCTCTTATGCCAGAGATCAAGTTCTGTAATCACTGCTTCACCATGTGTGAGCAAAGCTTGACCAATGTTTCCTTGCACTCTTAAAGTAAAGAGTCTACCTTCTTTCTTACCAGAGACAATCTGATTATATCCATTCTCTGGATCTTCCACAAATACTCCTTCATTTGTAAACCTGACTTGAAAACCTTTTTCAACTATCTGTCCCACACTAATCAAGTTTTTAGGTATTGTAGGAACACACAAAACATTGGTTAGCAAATCTGCTCCACTCTTGCATTTCACTTTTCCAATTGAATGTACACTATGTCTTGTATTATCACCAGTTTGAACTGTGTGACTAGAAATGCCTTTTTCCAAATCTGACATCAATTCTATGTTTCCTGACAAATGATTAGAACATCCAGAGTCAATGTAAAATACCTTTAGATCTTCTTTGTCTGATGTGTTGATTGAGTTCATCATCAATGATGTATGACTTTCATTCTGTGTGTCATTTGCATAGTTGTAGTAGGTGGTGTTGTAGGATTGATTCTGTCCCCAACTTCTTCCTCCACCTCTACCATAGCCTCCTCTTTGACTTTGTCTACCTCTTTGAAAATTACTTTGATATCTTCCACCTCGACCTCTGCTATTGTTGTTTTGATTCTGGTTTGATCCTTGTTGGTTGTGCCAACAGTCATGAGCCAAATGATTACTCAATCCACAGATCCAGCAAGCCTTTTTGTTGGTATTTTGATTACCTCTTCCTCTTCCAAAGCCTCTTGCTCTTCCTCTACCAGTGCCTTTACCTCTTGCATAATAAGCTTGAGAACTAGACTCCTCTTCATCCTTTGCTTTACCTTTATCTCCTTTCTTCTTGTTCTTCATGTACATTGCAGAACTTTGACCTTTATCTCCATCTCCCTTCAAGTCTTGCTCATATGTGAGCATCAAACCAAGCAACTGGTTCAAATCTGGAACATAATGATTTAATGAAAGTTCTGTTGATAAGACAAAAGGTTTCCACCTTTCATCCCCTCTCAAGCCTGCAAGTAATTGAGCAATCAATCTGTGATCTTCAACATCTTCATCTATGGATCCAAGACTATCTGCTAGATCCTTCATCTTAGTGACATAATCACTAATGGTTTGACTTGGCTTCTTCTTGAATGTTGTAAACTCTGACCATAGACTTGCTTTCCGTGCTTTAGTAGTGCTTTGGAAATGATATTCCAATGCATTCCATATATCTTCTGATGATTCCAATCCTCTGATGTGTGGTAGCAAATGATCTGAGATTGTATTGTAGATGTAGGCTTTTGCACTTGCATCCTTCTTCTGCCAATGCTTTAAAGCATCAAGTTCTTCTTTCTTTGGTCGGCTTTCATCTTCAAATACTGGCTTCTCTTCTTCACCTGTTACATATACCATGAGATCCTTACTCATAAGTAAGGCTTCCATTCTCATTACCCATGCGGGGTAATTATCTCTGTCCAGTTTGTCAATGGAGATATGATCTGCCATAGTTCTTTTCTTCTGCTGCAACCTGTGAGCTTAAAGGATAAAGGATAATACCTTTTGAAGTTCTTTGTGTATGAGGATACTTTTGAAGTAACCTTTTGATGCCTTGTGTCTTCAAATGCTTCACCTTTCAAACTTTAATGGAAAACTTTACAAAACTTCTCGTACCTTTGTCGTCTTCTGCTCTCGAGAATCTTTCTGCTCTGATACCACTTGTTGATGTATGAAACACCACAAGAAATGAATTAATGTGACACTAGAACACCTCTATGGTCACCATTAACTCATTGCCACTCCAAACTTTGAGAAATGATAGCCTAAAGTGAGAACTTTGCTTCTACAGAAATTCCTAGTCACCGAAATGACATACCTTCAGTATTTTGCTAATTTCTCTTAGCTCAGGTATTATTTCTCTATGAAACTTTCCATGCTGAAACTAGAAGAGGAGAGCTTTCCAACAAGCTATCATATGCATCAAACGGATCTCTAGAACTCAAGTTATGGCCTTCACAAGATGACCTTGTATGACCTTCCAAAACTGGAAATTTTTGCCTGTTTTAGTATTCCTGATGTCCAAAAATAAAAAAATCGATGCCTAGCATCGAATTTCAGTCCAAGTCGATGCCAGGCATCGACTTTGGGCTTTTTTTGGCTATTTTTCTGCACCAGAAACACTCTATTTTACACACACATGAAGAAGATGACTTATATGCTAGAAGTCGATGCCGGGCATCCATTTTATGCTGGAACTCGATGCCAGGCATCGAGTTGCTCCACAAACTTCATATTTTTAGAAGATTCAACAACAGTTAACACACAGAGAATGAAAAAATGACTTATCAGCCAAGATTCGATGCCAGGCATCGAATTGCTCAGAAAACATGAACTTTTGAATTCATCACACAGTAGGCAAGCATGGAGATGATGGAGAGAGACTCATACACAGAACTTTACTCAGTTCTTTCTCATAGCTATGAAAACTCAGAAGTTTTACAGATGCTTTCTCGCTCAGAGAAGCCCGACCATACTTAGTCGTATAAAATGAACTCCTTCTTCTACTTATTCTCTCTTTCTCTCTCTCTCTCTCTCTCTCGCCGCGTCAGTTGATACAAACTAACTTATATAGATTTTCGTATTCTCGTGATTTTTAAAAAACTTCTAGAACTAAAGTGAACTAACTTTACAAGTATAATACAGTTGTGAATTTGTCCCTTCACATAGGCATGGGGTTTTCTTCCTAAGATTTGACCTTGAAATATATGTCCAATTAGTGAGTGTTCTCCAACAATATTAATCCTAAAAATTTATTTAGGATTTGTTTGTATGTAAAAACCCTAAAATCCTATATATATATATATATATATATACACCATACAAGTTCTATAGAACTATTTTTTAGATATTTAATTATATAGGTTTTACATATTCTGATTTTTTCCCTAATTTTTACATACATTTAATTAGAATATTTACATATTCTATTTTTTCCCTATTTTTTACATATATTTTATTATATATACTAATATAAACCCTAAAACACTAATCATAAACACCTAGACCTAAAACATGTATATGTGTGTATGCTTGTGTGTATATATGCATATGTGTATATGTGTATATATGTGCATGCATGCGTTAAAACCCTAAACCCCTAATCCTAAAGACCTAGACCTAAAAAATGTATATGTGTGTATGCATGTGTATGTCTATATGTATTATGTGTTTATATCTGTATATCTGTGTATGCATGTGTAAAAAGCCTAAAACACTAATCGTAGAGACCTAGACCTAAAACATCTATATGTGTGTATGCATGTATATATATATATATATATATATATATATATATATATATATATATATATATATATATATATATATATATATATATATATATATATATATATATATATATATATATATATATATATATATATATATACCTATACCGACGTCATCAATTTCCAATGCGTATACTAACCAATAGTTTTTAATGGTTATATCGATGGTGAAATGATCGTCGCTATGACTAAGATGGTCTTTCGAAGCATTTCCAATGGTCATATTGATGTGGAGGCATTTATGTCGGTATGGACAACGTTGGTATGTCCCTTATATGTTGTAGTGAATTTCGAAAGAAATCTCTGCGAGCTTTTTCTAAATACTTTTGCTAGACTCTTTGGAAGTGGGAATTAAAATGCATATGGTTTTTGGCCGCTTTCTTCACACACTTCCCTTTGTATTGAGGGAAACCAAATGAAAAGAAAGACTTCGTGGGTCTCCCATTTAGGGGATGAGAGATATATTAAGTTCCCTTTCACCTCTTCCAAGCCGTTTTTTTTAATTTTCCTTCCACCAATATAGGTACAATTGGTATTGGAAATCATCCAAGCCCAAATGAAATACATATTGGAACTTCTCTTCTTTTGTTTTGAAAAACGAGAAATAAGGTATACATAATGGGTAGAAGGAAACAATGCTTATAGAAAGAGATACATTTAGCATTATTTGAAGTACATGTCTACACAAGACAACGACATACACCACACATAGATAAAATTTAGAATATTCTTGCATTTATTTTCATGTTTTACCCTCTTTTTCCTGCATTATATTTGAGATCCATTCGTGAAGGGATGGATTTCAGGAATCCATAACGATGTTAGACGTTATGGGACTATGTGATTCTCATTATATGAGTTATAACTGAACTATGAACTTCGCTTGCAGTAGTGCATCTATGTATTCTAGTATGTCCATTAGCTTCATAACTATGGAGGTAAGATTTATAATCTCTCAGTAGTAGTATCAAAGCAAGTTTGGCAAGGGAAAAACACCAAGGGAAGTTCTTGAAGACTTGGAGTTGATTTAAATCTTGGAGAACTTTAGTGGAAGGAAAAAAAAAACAAAGGAGCAAGATGGAGCCTAAAACGCAAGAAACATCAAATATGAAGTGTTCAATTATACAAGTGAATCACCAAGATAAAGCATGCCTTTTCATCACCTCCAAGGTGTTACAAGTCAAAATCACAATAGAACTCACTATGACTGATTTTCGCACTTAGATTACAAGGATTGACAAAAGCAACCACCAACCCTGGAAGTTAAGGCTGTATAACCTCCTTATGGGAAATGGAATTTGGGGATTAGTGACTAGAGAAGAACCCTAGCCATGTTTGCAAGAAAAGCACATGAACGATTAGGTGAAGAAAATTAAAGGATAAAAAATAACAACCACCACGACAAAGAAATAAGGTAGCTATGTCAATTCAAGTTAAAGTGCAAGGAGAGTGATAGATTATTGGAAATGATGCACACGCATGAATGGAGAAATTTAGGTGATATTTGGTACATAGAAAACCAAATTAGTTGATATTTAGGTAATCTAGAAAAGCGATTGGTCTAGTGATTTCCATGTCCCAAACAATAAGGGAGATGTTGAAATAGGTGATGACACATGCTTGATAACGTCCACATAGATAATGTGATGTTTGCAGGTAATCAAAAGGAAAAGTGTTTGAAAGATGCCATACATGTTCCTAGTATAAAAAAATTGTTAGTCTCTATTAGGAAAATGGTAGATAGAGGCTATCAAGTTAGCATGATAGAAGCACTCTGCCATGGATACCCGATTTTAGTCATATCTTTTTGGTTTAAGAGATATTCCCCACATGAATTCGGCGAATTCCTACAATCATGAACCAAATAGAGTCTATTTTATTTTTCAATTCGTATAAACCATTTCTTCTTTTTAATGTTCTTGATACGCTCTTTGACGTCTTTCAACGCCTTCTAAAGGGAGGAAACAATATCCGAACTCCTAGGTTTGAACTTAAAAGAGAGAAGAGGAGAATGATAATTTCATGGTCACTCAAATTAGGTGCACCCTTCAAAGTGAAGTGATCTTTGGCCCTAAAGATTAGTTGGTTCCTAGGACTTATGCTGATTCAATCATGTTTTCAAGGAAGACTTATATGATAAAAAATTATAGGAATTAGCTTCTACAAGGCATATGATCAAGAATTAACCATAGGAAGATGCCAATCCTTATTCTAGGTGCCTCACTTCCTGAATAGATACTCACACCTGGTGTCCGTCAGAAAAATATTCTATTAAGTCTCATTGAAATAAGCATGGGAGTGCTTCGGCGATATACTTGAAGTAATTGAAGGAGAATATGTCAACTAAATGTGGACGATAGGTGAAATCAGAATCCTTCTACAAGCTATGTTCATTAACACCTTTATCAATCCCTCCATTATCTGCATCCTCTAATGTTGGAGGCTATCACATACATCCTCTTTCTTATCTAAAGCCTTTGTTCATAATAATGCTATCAATATTCCTGGATAAACCTTGTGGAACGCAATGAGAGGGAAAGTGCTCTAGAAGATATGGAAAGAAAGATGTGTGATGAAATTTGATGCCAATCCAAAAGAATGGTTACTTGAAAAATCTGTAGGCTTGATAGGTAGCAGAATAAGCAATTGTAAAACCTCGCTGCCTTTCATACACCATAGGATGTTTCTTTTGTTACAAAACAACAAGGTTAAAAGCAAATGGGTTAATGCTGATGAAGGCAATGAAAAAATCATTAACTTGCTTAGGACCTAGCTCTAAGTTGTTAGTCTGCCGCCGAATCTTTGGTCTCCCTATAGTTTTGGACTATTATAGCTATTAAAATTTGTATGAAATAATGACATATGTGAATATAAGGCCATTGACTTCCAAAATGGATGTCTTGCAAGAGAGTTGAGAAATGAGTATGAAGAAAAGGAGGATGAATAGAATGTACAAAGGAACCATAAGAAACAATACATTGAATTATCATCACCTACACAGGTCCCATCTTTGGCCACGTTCAGACAACAATATAATGACTTTTTATTTTAATAAATAACATGCTCATGGGTAAGAAAAATGTTATCATCTACAAAATTATTGAATTTTATCTGATCTTTTGCTTAATAGGGACTTTTTACATGTGTAAACATGTGACACTCACAGCATTGTGCTTGATAGAGACATGAATGAAAATACAAAATACAACTTGATCTTCTGAACCGTATCGATTAATGTCCGAAGACGTTTATGGATGGGCGTCAATTTCTTAAGCTCGTACGCTCTGTACTGTTGACTCAAGAATCTATGCGTGCATGCAAAGATCAATAGGAAATGGAACCTATCATGAGACAAAAAGAAGTGGGTGTTAAAGCCTGAGGGTTTGTGGCATCCATTGCTTTGAGAATAAAAGTATGTTGCTCCCTTGGAAGATTATTCTTTCATCAAGGAATAAAGACAAATGCTGAGTTACAAAAGAAGAAGGTGGAGAGCTTGTGATGTTGAAGGTTCCGAGACAAGTAAACAAGATCTAGCTCGTCTTTTGTTTGTATGAAGATCTCAATGTAAGAAGGGGGGCACACAATTGGATGCATCATATTTAGCAAGCGTTCACAAAATTCTAGCGAGCGTGAGGTACAACAAGAAACAATGCGATGCATCTGATCTCAGCTGGGAGCATGCAATGAGATGCGAAGCCTTACGGGAGCGTAGTCATTAGCTCAAAATATCTGGAAAGCGGGGAATGGGAGCATGCAATGAGATGAGAAGCGTTATGGGGAGCGTATGAATTAGAGGAAGCTCAAAATCTCTGGAAACCAAGAATTGATGTACTGTGCGAATCGCCCAATGTTCATGCATGACCGCATGAAAATTCTTTTCTTTTCCATCAAATCAGATGGATTGTGCTCGTATGTTCCTTTACGAAGGTGTACATCCGGAGGTCTTCTTCGCATGTAAGCTCACTCCAAAACTAACGATGCAGAAAACCTAGGAAGGCGAGCTGGACTCAGAGAGAGAACAGAGTGAAATCTAGATTCGTAGAGAAGAGTTAGTTCATTTGATTTGAGCTCTTGTCTCTTTAGGCGGGGGTGGGAGTTCAACTCATGTTAGCCATGGCAAACATGTATTGAATCTTAGCCATGGTTAACATGTATTGGATCTTTCTTGTAGCCTTGCTATGGAATATGAAGGTCCCATGATTACTACACCCATTCACTTGTAAAGAGTTTCTTTCACTTAATTCAAACAAGACAGAGTAAGCTTCCGCTGAACTTCCTAAAAAAAACAAATCCAAATTCCAGAGAGAGAGGCGAGAAGAACCACTCGCACGGGTGACGACACAAAATATTCCACAAAAAGATCGACTACTCTGAGGAGACGTGACGATGTTGTACATAAAATCTAAATATCTACAATATGCAATTACGAAATTGCCGAAAACATCAAAGTACCTGGTTTTTCTTTGAATATAATATATTTCTGAAAAATCGAGCTCGTATCCATTAGGATATTATTTAAAAAGAATTTCGAAAATGTTTGCCATCATATTTAGGCACGAGGGAAAATGATTTTGTCTGTTTACCGCCCATCACGTATATGCTTGAGTCCAAACTGCTCCTTGATGATTTTCTCGTTTATTTGAGTCCAAACTGCTCCTTGATGTCACGTGTGTCGTCTGCACGCTACAATTGACGAAAATTTCCCTTTCCCTCTTTGACACAAAATGAAATAGCTCATTAGAAAGACGACAACAACACACAGAGTTGAGAGATAGTTAGAGAATCACATGGTCACATAGCCTCTACTAGGATGAGTTGTATATGGAGCCTGAGGGGGTGTATAGTCAAAGTCGACATAACTAAGGATCCCGTGGAATTGGGCTTCGACAATGGAGTCACATTGCCAAACATCATATATAGGCTCAACACGTGCATATTAGACGGCCTAAAATACAAAGGCTGACGCTAACATGGATGCAGATGCTCCCATGCTTTCATAGTGGGTGCTTTCGAATTTCTTGTAATTTCTAGCATGGTTATGGCTTCCTCCATCCATCCCTCCAAAAATAACTGTGAAATATGGCGCAAAAAAAGAAGGCGAAAGACATGAAAATAAAAGCAAAAACATTCAGAAACTTTATTCATGTGGAGAGTACGTCGTTGTTCTGTGAAGACGTGTACTTCAAATAAGCTTCTTTCTATAAGCTTGCCAAGTACAGACATTGTTTGCTTGTACCCATTACTTGTACGTCATTTTCTCGTCTTTAAAAACAAAAAGAGACTTGTTCAAATACGTATTTGATTTATACGCTATTCTCGTTTTCTAAACAAAAAACAGAATTGTTCCAGTACGTATGTGATTTGGGCTGGCATGATTTTTGTCTCTCCAAGACAAGCTGTAGCTATATTGTTGGAAATAAAATAACAAAAATGGCTTGGAAGAGGTGAAAGGGAACTTATTAAATCTCTCATCCCCTAAAGGGGGATCTGCTTTCTTTTCATTTGGTTTCCCTCAATACAAAGGGGATCTGCTTTCTTTTCATTTGGTTTCCCTCAATACAAAGGTAACTGTGTGAAGAAAGGGATAAAAAATATTATGCACTATACTTCTCACGTCCAAAAAGGCTAAAATCAAAGTATTCAACGGAAGCTGAGAGAGGTTGCTACAAAAATTAGTGACATTTTTGTTCCTCCATATTTTTTAGATGACTTCTCCCATGATTGCATACCATAGAGGCCACTACTTATCTCAAAATACCATCTTGCCAAGAGATTCTCTAATTTAGGTAAAACATGGTCAAAAAATGCCTCCATACCTAGGAGTTTTTAGGACAAGAACCTAAGCCTCCTTTTCTCTTTAGGTATTGTTTCCATCAAGACTAGATGATGTGCAATTTGACATGTGTTATATTGGTCCAAGTACCTCTATGGAAAATCTATTATAGGAAGACCTAAGTTTGGCTTCTATAAATGATGCCTCAAGCTTCGAACGGATCATATATGGATTTTTACTCCATTTTCTATTGGATTCCATATGAGCACCTCCAAAAGGGCTATAGGTACTTCCTCAATCACTACAAGGATAATGAGGGTGTAACAATGACCCCAATTGAAAAACATAGTAGCGAGTAATGCTTATGTGAGGCTTTTGTTAAAAAACATCGCATAAGCGATTGGCAAAGAAAGAACAAAAAAATAAATCGAGAGTGTCACATAAGCCATGTCTAATGTCACTTATACAGTGCTCACAACCATCGTTGCTACAAGCATTGAAGGCTAGCGATGCTTGCAGCGATGGGGGCAAACTGCCTGCGACGCTATAGAAATTGAAAAAAAAAATCTTTCTCCCTCCACGTTTGTGCAGAGATCAAGTGAGAGAAAATGAGCTAATGAGCAAACGAGTGAACAAAGAGAGAATGAACAAGCATGCAACCTTGCAAAGGTACACACATATACACACACATACATACATACATGCATACACACACATGCATACACACACATGCATACATACACATGCACATACATACACACATATGCATAGACACACATACACATATATACATATATACACACACATCCATACAGACATATACACACACACATACATACACACAAATACACAAACATACATACATATACACACACATACACACATATTCATACACACATATATACACACAGATATACACACACATACATACACATATATACATACACACATATACACACATATACATACACATAAATACACATATACACACATATACACACACATATACATATATATACACATATACACACACATACATACACACATATACACACACATACATACACACATATACACACACATATAGACACACACATATACACACACATATAGACACACACATATACATACATATATACACATATACACACATATACACACACACATACATACACACATATGCACACACACATATATACACACATATACATACACACATACATAGAAACATATATATACACACATATACACACACATACACACACATACACACATATGCACATACACATATACACACATATGCATACACACACATAGACATACACATATAGATACTTGCACATATACATACAGACACATAGACACACACACATACACTCACATGCATACACATACATGCACATACATACAAACATATGCATACACATACATACATACACACACATGCACATACATAGACACATGCATACACACACATGCATAGATACATATGCACATATACACACACCAACACACTATACAAACACATGCATACACACACATAAAAACACATGTATACACACACATGCATACACACATGTACATACACACATATGCACACACGAACACACTATACAAACACATTCATACACACACATAAAAACACATGCATATAGACACATACACACATGTATACACACACTATACATACATATGCATACACACACATATGCGAATGTATAGATACACACACATATACATACACCCACATATACATACACACACATAGAGACACATACACACACATAGAGACACATACACACACATATAGAGACACATCAGAGCAAGGGCATGAAGCGGCAAAAGGAGGTGGAAAGTAAAATCATATAGGAAAGGTCACACCAGAAAATCTCAAGCAACACAAGAAGGAGAGAAAAAAATATGAAAAGCTCTTGGAAAATGTAAAAAACGAGTTGAAAAAGAAAAACTTCATCGATGAAATTCCATTATTAAACTCTAGATGAGATACAAAGTAACTTCCAAGGGCCAAATAATGGTGATGACATGTAAAATTGTGTGTTCAGAAAGACGAAAAATAAGATTTACTAAAGCATCAAGATGTGTTAAAGGGTCACATCTATTTGTTAAGATTTGGAATAACCTAAATCTACAAAAGACCATTGGAATTGATAAAGTTATTGATAAAGTAACTATAGATTTAATTGCAACGACAAAATTTTCAATCCACTCAATTGGAAAGTTGATGATGTATTTTTTTTAGCATTAAAATGGATTAAGGTTGGGTGAATATTTTCCCTTTTTTCTTTCTATTAGTTCCATTTTTCATCCATCCTGAACTCTTTCTTATAGATTGGAATTTTTTTCTCTTATACCTCCTTATCTATTCTTTCAATACGTGCCCTTATGTGGAAACTTGTAGTAGAGGGCATAACATCAAGATCAAGGATCCATCTCGTGTGATTATTAAAGTTAACCTCATGAACCCTTTTGCATAATATATCATCAAATAATATACCCAAAGTTATCCTTTGAAGGCTCGATCATATTTGTATACAATTTTTCTTTGTTTCACACATGACGTCCATGTAAAGTACCTTCAAATGGAATAAATTTTCTATCTTCATAGAAGATTCATAGGAATTGAACTTACACAATTTTGACCAAAAATGGATGAACTTAATATGATCCATGAATGAACTTGTGTCTATGTACAAACATGATCAAGAGGGCTTCTTGCCATATAATGATGTTAATCTTTTTCATGTGTTGAGGGCTTGAGACATTTTGACTCATTGTTTAATTAAATACCTTATATATATCAATTCGCCAACATCATCCCTCTCAATTACATGATACTTAGCATTTGTTTCCAATCTGTAGTACATAACTTGCAACTTCCTCCAAATGGTTGGATATAATACTTCTTGGTCAAATTGAAATACATGCACACACATACATGCACATTTTTACACACACATACACATGCATGCAGTCACACATATAATGAATACACATAGACACATACACATACTCACATACACGTACACATACTCACATACACATACACATACATAATCATATGTACACACACATAGACTCATATAATCATATTGACATGCATATATACGTATACACATGCATATATACACACACACAACACATGCATATGCACATATAGATACACATACATACACATAAATAAATAAATAAATAAATAAATCCTATTTCAAAAATCCTAATTTGAAAACACTAATTTCGATATTAGGATTTTAAAACCCCTAATTTAAAAACTCTAACTCAACCTTTTAGCCATATGATTGAAGTATATGTACACATTGCATCTATTCCTCTGACATCCTACTAGAGAGATGTCTCTCCTCCCAACCTTATGCCTCTATATATAGCTACTCGAATCAACGAGGATCATAATATATATAAAGATATATACACATCATGTAGATACACATACATAAATATAAAATGGAGTAGATATATTATGCATCACACATACATGCCTAAATGCACACATAAATATATATATACATGCATACATATTTACATGTACACATTTACACATAGACACATATACATATATACATGTACACATCACATATACATGCCTACATGCACACATAAATATATATATACATGCATACATATTTACATGTACATATTTACACATAGACACATATACATATATACATGTACACAATTATAAACACTTGCATATATTACATGAATACATGAATAATTTACATACATATACATGGAATACATATATATGCATACTAACATATGTATACATATAATACACATGAATACACACACAAATGCATACATACATGATAAAAATTTGCTCCTCGAAGATAAAGCTATATATAAAATAATTAGGCATACCCCCGAGCTTCATGTTCTTACTTAAAAGAACATGATTTCATCTCTCTAGTAGGATTCATCGTTATTCAAGTTAATAAAAAATGTATTATTCAGAAGCTTCAACTTATTGATCGATAACTAGAGTAGAATTTACTATCTAATCTGCTCATATGTTTTCATTATAGCCATCATTTTGGTAAGACATCAATATAGTCTCATCTTCATTATCCTTATTGATTTCATTTATTTCTTCTATTGTTAAATCTATGTTCTCATGAGTCACATCATCTATTGATGGATTAATATCTATTTTTGGTAATTCCTCTTCCTCATCAGTAGAATCAGCATGTAGAGAATTATCCTCTTCATCAAAAAGATTAGTATCATTATCACGTATAATGATTCTAATTTCTCTTTCAAATGTTGATGTATCAATATCTCATGCTGAATCATCAAGAGGACTTTCTTCGATCTCTCTAACAATAAACTGTTCAAACAATGACCTACCTCTAGGTTGCACATGAATGACTTGCCACCAAGGATGAGCATCTGGGTTTTTGTAAAAAAATGCTTGTTCAATATGCCTAGGAAGAATATATGGTTCTTTAGTAGATCGCATTACCTTGGAAGAATCAATTGCCCAAAACCCAGATAATTCCTTTCTTAATGTGGAATTACTACCTTTATACTCGGCTCGAAACCACTCAACCTTCAAAATGACCTATCAAAATATATAACAACAAAAACCGATTATTACGTGCTTAAAAAAATAACTAACTCTATCATAAAAAATATAAACTTTTTTCTACCTGTTTGAATGTACGAAATGAAATTTTGTAGATACCAACAATAGTTCCTATGTAACCAAGTTTGCCATCTATAAGGTTCGTGTCTTTTGAGCTAGCACATGATAGTTGCTTGAAAGAAGCAAGAATACTAGAATCCTTTGTTTTACGTAAAGAATCAATGGCTTTGATTCTAATATGCTGTCCAAAAGCCCACATATTAGTGAACATTCGAGCCTGCAAAAGAAATTCAATTAGTAAATAGAAACTAATATACATATATGAGAAAAATAAAATTTATTTTAATAAAATTACCTTTCGTTCACAACCTATCATTAACTCTCTCTGCTCATCTGAGATTTCTTCATTATTTGTGTTGGCACATTGCAAACGACTATATAGCCAATCCGTGAAAGAAGATATATCTGTAATCTCATTATTATTGAGATTACATCTATATCTTTTGTTTTTTCACCTTTTACTTCAGAGATTTTGAAGTTCCTCGTACCTGCTAAGGAATGCTTGCATGCATTCGTTATTATATGCTACAAAAGTAGAAACATCATTTTTTTCTTGAAATGTAAATAAGAATGGAACTCCCTTACCTGATAATACCTCATCTGTTATTTTTGAAGAAGACTCCTTGGTCCATGCACGTGGAGCTTCTTCATGAACACTTTCAAGGTACTCACTAATGTCATACATGCACTCTTCAAGCATCCAACCCTTTGCCATGGATCCTTTTGGTTTCGCTCTTTGTCGCACATAACCTTTTAATATTCCCATAAATCGCTCGACCCAAAACATCCATCAAGTGTTGACAACACCTGCAATCTCTATTTCATCTACAAGATGGACTAATAAATGAACCTGAGTATCAAAAAATGAAGTAAGAAGTTCTTTCTCCATCAAACATAGTAGCTCTTTGCATTCACGTTTTTTTTGTGGGATCGAGTTTTTGTCAATCTCTTTCGATATAATCCACCTATACATATCATAAAAACAATTATAAAGAAGTCAATTAAAAAATAAAAGATATCCAATATCCATACATATTAAATATAAAAGTATCATAATTCCTTATAAGTGATCCAAGACGATAGATCACATCTCGTACTCCTTTCGTTGTACATCCATCGATAACCAAAGGTAAAATATGTTTCAAAAAGTTATGCCAGTCATGGGCCTTTAACCGAGATAAGCTCTTATCATCCATAGTAAACATGTTTTGAAAAGATGCTCCATATCCTGTAGGAGTCTTAATCAATTGAATTCTATTGTATATAGTATGTATCTCTTTTGTTGTAAGTACCCAAGGAGCAGGTGCATGTCGTTTCTTGTCAATGTCTATCAAAAATTGGCCATAATTTTGGTTTGGATTTTTAATCTTTCAAATCATTCCTTGATGCTATGGTGTCTTTTAGTCCAAGAAGATGTTGCCATAGTGAATAACCAATATTTTTGAATATATGCATAGGATCAAGAAGATGACATACTTTTAACTCTTTCCAATACTCCAAAGAATACCATATTGATGTGTTCTCTGCGAGTGCCAATTTTCCTTTACCTTTCTTCACATACTCATTATCTGAATCATCACTGAAGATTTTTTATTCTGGATCTATCAGAGGTCCATCTGTCCATTTTTTATACCAATCCATAGGCATAATAGGTTTTGGACACTAACCTATTTCAAGCTTTCCATTAAAATGTATCGCTTCTCTTTTAGATCTTAATGGATGATCATCAGGCAAGAATCATCGATGTCGAAGATAAATATTTTTGTTGAGATTCTTACTATAGATTGATCTCAACCAATCAACACAATATGGACAAGCTTTACAACCCTTAGTAGATATTCTTTCATCATAAAAATGATAAAAATATAATTAGATTAAATCATATTTATTTACATGCATATTGAATAAAAAAATTACATCAATACCTAAACAAACATCATATCCTGGAAAATCATGAATGGTCCAAGCCACAATACCATGAACTGTAATATGTCTTTCATTGATGCTTTTCGATACATCAATGACATTAGTACCTCTCCATAACTCTTGGAGATCGTCAATGAGAGGAGCAAGATATATATTCATATCTTTAACTTTTCTTTTGCCTGGGATTAAAAGTGAAAGCATTAAATGTTCCTTTTTAATGCTAAGATATGGCGGAAGATTGTAGTTTATGACTACCACTGGCCATGTTGACCATTTACTGGATTTCATGGAGAATGGATTAACCCCATCTAATGCAACTCCTAACTTTAGATTCTGTGGATTTTGTGCAAATTGAGGCCATGTAGAATCAATATGTTGAAAACCAACACTATCATGAGGAATTCTGATTATTCCATCAGTACTTTTATGATCATGTCCCCAAGTCAAAAACTTTGATAATTCGGGGCTTTAAAACATATGTCTAATCCGTGGAGGCAATGGAAAATGTCTCAATAATGTTTTTGGGAGTTTACCTTCTTCGCCCTTATATCGAGGAGATTGACATTTGGGACATGTCAAAGAGTCTGCATATTCACCTCTATATAAAATACAATCTTTAGGACATGCATGTATACATTGATAATCTATACCAAGATTTTTTATTATCTTCTTCATTTCATCATGTGACGTAGGAAGAATCTTCTGACTTGGTAAAAACTTTTCAGATAATAACCTCTAACTTCATCAAAAATATTTTTAAAAAGTAAATAAATAAATATACATATATATTATATATGTGTATGCTTATGTGTATGTGTATGTGGATGTGAATATGCATGCGCATGCGTATACATATGTGTATGTGTATATGTATATATGTATGTATATGTGTTTTATAGGTGTATATGTATGTATATATATGTATGCATATATGTATGGATATATATATATATATATATATATGTATGTATGTGTGTATGCATGTGTATGTATGTATGTATGTATGTGTATGTATGAATTTGTATATATGTATGTATATGTATGTATGCATGTGAAGCTGTGTATATTTGATTTTGTTTTTAATTGTTTTTTGTATATTGTGGTTTGCAAATTTTCATATCTAGACCATTGAATCCTATGGCAGTTTCCCATTTTATAGTCAATCTATTACCTGTCTTGCTAAGTTGTTTATAGATATTAAATAGTGGTTACCAAGGCAGGTATTTAGTCATATGTAAAATGGGAGGATAAAATTTTTCGCGAATATTTTGAAAGATGCATTAATAGTTTTAAAAGATGGGTGGACAAAAAGTGTCCATTCAATTCAAGTTCTTGTTCTTACCTTATCTAAACTAAGAATAAAAACCTGCATTGAAAGGACACTTTTTGTTTGCCCATCCTTTAAAATTATTTTTCCATCCTTCAAAATCTTCAAGATAAATTTGCTCCTCCCATTTTACATGTGGCTTAATACCTTCCTCGGTAACTGCTATTTAATATTTGCATAATAAGCAGCACAGGTATTAGATCGACTAAAATAGGAGAAACATATGTGTCAAGAAGATTCTAAAGGTTGCGTGGACAATTCTAAAGGCTAGATGGACAAAACATCTTCATTTGATACATGTATGTATAATTTGACCTTACTCTCATAACATGTGTATGTGTGTATATGTGTGTGTATGTTTATATGTGTGTATGCATTCATGAATATTATGTGTATGTTTATATGTGTGTATGCATTCATGAATATTATGTGTATGTTTATATATGCATATATATATATATATATATATATATATATATATATATATATATATATATATATATATATATAGATATAGATATATAGATATATATAGATATATGCATTTTTAAATAAAATAATGACATTAATATATATAAAAAATACATACCCAAGCATTATCACGTTGACCAGGTGATGGTGCACGCTCAAAAGTACCATACTCTGCTTGATGTTCAATACATTCCAATCGTGGTCTTCGATATGTGCCATAATAAGAGTTACACCAACCTATAATATGCTCTTGATAGTAAAAAATTCATCATAATTCCTATCAGAGGACACATGTGAAGTCGTTGCATGGGTAGGAGGTGGTGGAGTGCCCTCTGATTGATCAGAATCTGCACATAATAAGAAACAAAGAGAAAATATAAGTTATGTATCCATCAAATATATTTAAATTTAAATGTTTGATATACTTACAGTATATAGTCGTTGCACGATGAGGAGACGGTGGTGGAGCTCCATCTGATTGCTCAAAATCTAGAAATGAAGGTATTTGATATTAATAATATGATTATTTACATACACAAAAAATTCACATATACATATTTACACATACACACATATTCACATATACACATTTACACATACACACATATTCATATATAACAGCTACACATTATTGTGGGATAAATGCATGTATTTTGTATGAATGAGTGTATATGCATGCATGTGTGTGTACGTATATATGTGGATATGTATATGTGTGTTTATGTTATATGTATGTATATGTGTATATGTATACATATATGTATGCGTATATGTTTGCATGTATATGTGTATGTGGGTATGTGTATGTGTATGTGGGTATGTGTATGTGTATGTGTATGTGTGTGTATATATGTGTATGTATTATGATTTTTTTTCTGTTTGAGATTAAATTAATAGGAGATATTGTATGGTGGAAAAAAATAAGAGGTGACCTAACATACCACCTGAGATGTGGCAGTTTTTTCATAGACATCTACGTCTTCAAGAGTCATTTCCTCAGCAGAAGGTACACAAATTAATAGTTTATATTTATAATTTTTATATATTTTAGTAATTGTTTACATTCAATTTATGTATCTTTTTTTTCTTAAAAAAATAGGCTGCTGCAAAGAAGAGAGTGGAGTGGGGCCACACATCGCACCTAAGCCAAATGGGCCATAATGGTTTTGTAGCTACATTTGTAAGTATATGTGTTATTGTGAGTATATTTTTTATTTTATTAAAATACAAGCAACTAATCTTTTTTATTTGTTTCAATGCAGTGTTCAACGCATGTTGCCGTTACAGGTGCGTTTAAACTCTTTTGGGTTCTTGGGAGTGGAAGGGGTCTACTAATCAGAGGCCTTATAACTTGATTTTCCCAATTAACTCATTCACATCGCAGTACACTAATATTCAAAATACTCTGTTAATATGAATTACTATCAATACTCTGGTTCGTTCTCTTACAGACTTACTGTTCGTACTCTGGTTACTACTTTCTTAGTACACAAGTAACACAGACTTCATTATCGTGACTTAATGGAACTGGACTAATCGCAAGTTAATGTAATCAAAACAAAGATGAACAAGACAATACTACTCAGATTTCTCAAACACAACACCGCGGTAACTCCACAGAACGTAATCGCCCAGACAGACAGTCTGGCGATTCTGCTGATCGTCACCGGAGCGTCCTTTCATTGCTTTATAAGTAGTTACAACTCTTCGCAATGATCTTTTGGTTCGTGCGGAATATGAAACCTTTCAATTCATGCGGGATATGAAAATACAAGAATTATGAAAATACAAAGTGCCAATCCGGCGGCTTACACCGGCATGCACGGTGGACTTGAACCCGCAATGGAATAAAATCTAGGGCTCATCTACTATACCCTGTAGATACATGGTTCTAACTTCAGGCTATCTAGCATTTTCTTTAAAGTGTCTGGTTCGACTAACTGGGCGTCAGTACAAACAAAGCTTGCTGCAATTACTTGTGTCATCAAAATGTCAGCCTGTGTCTGCAAAAATGCTTCCTGTAAATAAAAATCGTTCGCCAGGGCTGCATCACGGCTCAATTTCATGTCTTCGATCCGTTTATCTATTCGGGATAGATGTTCTGCTTGAGCACCCAACTGTTTCTCTCTTCTCTCCAATTCCTAAGCCTGATATTGAATTGTCCGGTAATATGCATCTCGTTCCTTTCTTGTCCCTACAATGTCCTTCTGAAGCTGACTGGTTAAGTTCATTTTGGATTTGAGAGCAGAATTTGCTTCAAACAAGTTGGCATTTGCTCTCTAGAGTTCTTCATTAGTTTGCTTTGCTAAATCTACCATTTCCTGTCCTTTCTGCACAACTTCATCTAGTTGAACTCGCGTTTCTTCTAATAGATTTCCAAGTGCTATGCGAGCATCCTCTTTATCCCGAACTAACTGTTTTAACTGAAGAATTTTCGCATGAGCAGCACTTAATAATTCATCTTTGGCTTGTATCTCAGCTAACACAGCATCTCTCTAGCTGATCAATGATTCCTGTTCAGCAAGTCGAGCTTGGAGCTGTTGAATCTGTTCTTGCAAAGCATAATTTTTGGCTTTTACTACATCTACCTCTTCTTGGAGTGGAGTAATATCCACTTCAAGAACATCGACTTTGTGTTGTAATTCATGTCGGATATTATCAGTAATCTCCTTCATCTGCTTCGGTAGTTGCTGCGACAGTTGGATTAACATATGACCCATGGATGCTAACTCCGTAAACATAGGAATCCGAGGAAACAGGAGAGGAGGAAGTGGTTGGGATGAAGAAGCTGACAAGAGGTGATGGGAAGAGGGTGGAGAATAATTAGGGGAAGACGAAGAAGTATCAGGTTCGTCAGGGACAATGGGCTCGACAGGTGCAATGGAATCGACCGGAGGCATGGGTGGAGGAGTGGGTAGAAGAGTGTTGGGTACCAACACTATTCCGGTAAGTTGTTGTGTAGTCGCTTCATTTTGGGCAACTGCAGAATCTACTGCCGCAATCAATTCCTCAAAAATTTCTGCAACAATAACTTGCACATCTTCTTGCACATCTTGTTTGGACTGTTGCTGAGAATTTTCCCGAGAAGAGCTTTCCGTAGTATTGGCAGAAGATGCACTGTGGTCTTGTTGCCGGATGGGAGAAGATTGGGTGGACGAATCAAGGTGAATCGAGGTTGCAGTATCATGGAAAATCTCTTCTTCATTTCTAGCGGCAGAACCTTGCACTTGAATCTCCGAAGGGCTTATCCATCTGCGTTTCTGGTGAAGGAGTTGGAAGAGATCTTCATCATCATCTTCTTCATCCTGGAGCACTTGAACAGATTCCTCATCGAACAATATTGGAGCGTTTGGAGGCGGTTGCGCTGCTTGGAGGGCCAAAAACTAAAAAGTAAGGATGTGCGGAAGACGAGAACGCGGTAGATCTCCTTTGTTAACATGCTTAATGATCGTAACACATTCACGGTGAATGCGCCAGAAATAGAACGAGGCAAAATTAACATGCTCACGGGAAGCCATGTCAATCATCGAATAAAACGGGCGAGAAATCCCATAGGTATGTTTCTGCAGGTTTAGTATGGCAACCAAAAATTGCAAGGCGGTTCGTTCAGGGTCAGGGCGACACAAGATAGCGTACTCATTCGATGAGTACCTTGGGAACAATTCAACCATAGTGGCTACCGGAAGGTTAGGACCATTCTCTCGTCCTTCCAAAGAGAGTCGGAAAGCTGTAGCAAATGACTGTAAGGTGATCACTACACAAGATGGAAAACATGTAATTGGCCAACTCTGTCCTGTAGCAGGAGTGGCGGCAATTGCATCAATAATTTGCGCGTAATACGGATGACACTCCACTGAATGCCAAGGCAATTCAGCGAAGTTTGACAAACCTCTGATACGCAAGAACTCACTCACGTCGTGAGGGAATCCATCACGGAAGGCAGCAAAATTAGCCAATGCTTCCATGATGCGTACGCAAAAGCACAAGGTCACAAATACACAGTAATCACAGAAAATACAGAACACACAAAGCACACAAACACAATAGCGATTAACAGCGAAAAGAAGAAGATTAAGTAGATACTCGGCAACGGGAGGCGATCAAAATTGCTAATCATCGCGCGATGTTGAGATGATAACCTTCATAACTATGGCATGCATGCATGTGTAGAATTGATAATGCAGGGCGGTTGTTGATCATAATTAGATATCAAAAGGAGGATATTTACAGGCTTATTCAACGAACACACAAAAATAAAAAGAAAGTAAATAACACGCGGAAAAACGAAGAACACGTCAGCGAGAATCAGGTGCTTGATGATACGGCCGCAACTTTGAACCATTGATCACTTTAGGAAGAGGAACTCCGGTCAAAGTAGTCAATCGAAAAGTTGTTGGGCCCACTTGTTCACTAATCCGGTAAGGGCCAAACCACCGTAATTTGAATTTTCCAGCCGCAGGATTTGATTTAGCATGATAAAATAGCACAAGCTGACCCTTCGTAAAAACTGGAGTTTTGAGATACCGATCATGAGTACGAGCTTGCTGCAACTGTACTTCTTGAAGGACCTACAAACTTTCCCAGTGATGTTCATCCAAATCTCTGAGTGTGTCCAACCGAAATGGTAAAGAGTCTTCAGGTAACAATTTCTGAGTAATGGCCACACGTAAGCTGGGTACTATAATTTCCAGTGGTGCGATTGCTTCCAGCCCATAAGCAAGCTTGAAAGGAGTCATTCCGGTTGCAACTTTGTATATAGTCCGGTATGCCCATAAGACTGCAGGTAGTAACTGATCCCATCTTTCCGGTGATTCCACAACCAATTTGCGCAGCATACTTAACAAGGTCTTATTAGTGCTTTCCGCCAATCCACTGGCACGAGGATAGTACGGTGAACTGAATTTATGCAGAATTTGAAAAGAGTGCATTAATACTCACATTAAATTGTTGACAAAGTGTGTTCCTTGATCTATCACAAGTTCTAGAGGTAATCCATGAAAACATCCTTCATCAGGCATTTTGCCACCGAAACAGCTGTGGTGGACCTTAAGGCCCAAGCTTCTGCCCATCTGGTAGCATAATCTGTGTAGGTCAGAATGTCGCGATTGTTGCTAAGGGTTGCTAGAGGTGTGATTGGTCCAATAAAATCAAGACCCCATTTCTGAAAAGGTTCCAAAGGTAATACAGGTTGTAGAGGGAAGAACTGGCATTGTAAAGGCTGCCCACATCGCTGACAAGTGTCACACTGCTGCACAAACTCAGTCACGTCTTTATGCATAGTAGGCCACTAGAGCCCACTTTGCAGAATTTTTCAGTGCATTAAATCTACTGCAAAATGTCCACCGGAAGGTATTGAATGTGCCATAGCAATAACTGATTTTACTTCATGTGGAGGAATACAACAAAGCAAGACACCAGTATGATCCATGCAGTACAACTATCCGGCAATCAACCGGAATCTGCGATTGTAAACTGTAATTTTTTGCCTCATTGCAGGAGAAGTTTGAGGGGGAAGATATCCATCAGTAAGAAAGGTTAATAACTGATCATAGTAGGTAGGTGTCACAGGAGGTTCTGCAGATTCGTCACTAGTCGGTTCAGTAATGTAAATTGCTGGTGTGGTGTCATCAACGCCCACCGGAGCTTCACCTGCCCAAGAAGGTAGTCCCCTGGAGAGAGCTATATATAGAGGCATTAGGTTGGGAGGAGAGTCATTCATTCAAGAGCAATTCCAGTCGTTACGCTGTTGCATTGGTATCAGAGCTTTCACTCCATAGTTTTCTTCTTCATCTTCTTGCTCGTGACTTTTGGCGTGCGAATTCTGCTCCCGCCCACATCGAGATGTGTGTCGCCATCATTCTTATGCTTTAGCATAGAGCAAAAGAATACTAAAAAGAAGTAATCGCTGCTGTGTTTGGCGAGGGATTCGAACTCCCGCCCCTCTGTTGGGAGCGCGCTACTCTATCTAGAAGAGCACCACCGTCCGCGTGAAGATATAGCAGAATTATTGAAGGTAGTCCTAAAGAAGATCACAAACAGGGGCCAAAAAGGTTGATCCTCTCTGCTGCAGGTCCGCGCGTGATCGAACACGCGACCTGTTTAAGCGAGCGTGTCCGCCTATCCATTAGCCCACAACAGTTCACGGGAGTACTGCTGAGAACGTGATTAATTTTCCTTAATTCGCGCTGAAGCAGACATCTTCACCCGGCCAAAAAAGCTGAACTACCATCGGGAGGGCGCCGGGATTCGATCCCACGACCTTGCAGAGAAACTTCAGGGCTTTATCCACTGAAGTAAAGGTTCTTCGTGATTTCATTCTCTGCATAATATATACAGTTCAATTAAATCTCTGCTCTGCTAATCCCGAGCAGAGATCATCTCATTTTGATTAACCTTTGGAGTTTGCTTATTTCCCCATCCGAACCCGAGTACATTTCTGTGGTGGTCCAAGCTGTAGAAAGCTAAAAGTTCGAGCAAAGTTCAACAGAAGTGGAGCTGTGGAGTGAAGATCTGGAGGCCTATCTTCGTCATAATTCTAGCACTTTCGGCTAGAATCAAGTCGACCTCAACGGACCAAATCATCAGGGACGATTTCTTGTGATATTCTTGCATAGCTCTTTTGATTTTGTTGCACACACCACCTGCGTTAGGAATACTTAGTAAGTTTAATAACGCTTTGTGTGCGATGGAGGGGACTTCTAGCCACGTTTCGCTTACAAGTACTACTAGTGCGTCCATGTATGTTTCCATTCCTATGTTAGTAACATCCTCATTCATGACTAGACCACCAATAGTTGCACGTGCATTGCATTCATCTACACCTATGGTTTCAAATACTAGTCATGCGTCTGATGCATCTAAAATAGAATCAGCGACTGTAGCATTAGACGTTGAGGATTCTGCGAGAAAAGGGGAAACAAACACTACTTTAAACGAGAGGAAAGATATGGAAAGTAGGATGTTGCTAGTTGAGCAAAAGCTTGGACAGTTGTCCAGTATTCCGGATGAGGTTGCAGTACTCCGTCAATCTGTTGATGGAATCCAGGATCACCTTAAGGCCATTCTGAACTTACTTCAGACGCCTAAGGATATCAGTAAGACTATTTTAGGTAGTCACACAGATACGATCGCAACTTCATCGATGTCTGTTAGGATGGAAAAGGATAAGGGATTATCCTCTCCCCATACAGATATGTTTCCTTTAGCGGGAAGTATGAGCTGTCTGAGTCTAGCGTCTTCTACTTCCTTGTGTGTTGCTTCGGTAGGGATGTTAGAAACTCATAACCGCCCTGTGGATCTCTCTTTGGGAAAAGAGATCCGTCCTCCTTATTTCTCTGGAGAGGATAAGGATAGGAATAAGGACGCGGTTTTGACTTTCTTAGAGAAATGGAAAGATGTCGATGAACTCAAACATACCCCCGATCATGTGAGGGTAGTAGAAGCAAGTTTGTCGCTAGGACCGAAAGCTTATACATGGTGGATGAGTCTCTTTGAGACTCACAAGAAACCTACCACTTGGAATGAATTTTCCCATCTTTTCAAGAAAGAGTTTCTCCCCGAGAATGAGGAGGAACGCAATTGGGAAGCATGGGATAAAATTCAGCAGAAGGGTAGACCGCTATTGGTGTATATTTCAGAATACAGAGATGTAATTCTGAAGTTAAAGAATTTAGATGACTTCCATCGACTTCGCGGTTTTGTTAGAGGACTTAACCAGCGAATTCGTAATGAAGTTAAGAGGCATGCGCCTAAATCCCTTGAAGAGGCGATTAAGGTCGCACAGATTTATGAGGACAATTCACGTTTGGATGTCCCGCAGGAAAGCAGTTATTCCCAGAAGAATAACTTTAAGCGTAAGGGCAAAGGGACTAGATCTAATGAAAGAGTGTCTAAAAAACCTCGTGTTTTTAGACACATCCTTTGTCCAGAAGATCATGATAAAGCGCAAAAAGAAAACTTGTGCTTTAAATGTCTCAAGCCTGGACATCGAAGCCGTGCCTGTCCAGTCGGAAGAGAAAGTAAGGGAAAGGGTAAGCAGCAAATCCATCTGATTCAATCTTTGAACTTGGATGCAAATTCAAGTGCAAAGAAGGTTCAGATTATGCACTGCGACAGTACCCATTCATGTCAAATCTCCAAAAACATGTGGCAACCTCAAGAGTTTGGTCCACATGATTTGGTCAAGTTGCATGGATCAGTAAAAGGGCACACCATCCGGATAATGGTGGATGACTCTGCTACGCATAATTTTATCAATTATGCGTTAGTAAAAAAACTGGCTCTTCCTCAGGAACCATCTCCTCATAAATACATTGTCTCCATGATGCACGGTCAAGACACCCGTGTTTGGGACACAATGATATGTAATTTGGAACTAGAAATCCAAGGATTTAAAGACACCTTGGACTTCCAAATAATGAATATGGATCAGGTAGATCTCGTTTTAGGGAGAGAGTGGCTATGGAGTCTAGGACCTTCATTGACCAGGTGTTATTTTACAAATACTTTGGAATTCCAGCGTGACGGTGTAGTGTATAAAATCAAGGGTGAGCATGATGTTCCAAGTATCCCTTTGATATCATACACTGAAATTCAGAAACTTGTCAATAAAGAAGCCATGACTCAAGCTTTTCTTGTCCTTGGCACCGATGTAATCAATTCTGATAATATAAATCAAGTTTCTTATGTCTCGTCCTTTATTCCTCGAGAAGTTTATGTTAAATTTAACAATTTAATGAAGGAATTTAAAGATGTGTTCCCTAAGGAACTCCCCTACGGCTTGCCTCCCTCTCGTGGAAACATCGATCACAGTATAGATCTGTTTCCGGGTACCAAGCCAAAATCTCAAAACCCATACCGCCTCCCCTATGTCCAGAATCAGGAGGTGGAAAATCAAATCCAAGAGTATTTGGATAAAGGATTTATCCGCCCAAGCCAGTCTCCATGGGCAGCACCCATCCTTCTAGTGAAAAAGAAAGATGGAACTATGAGGCTGTGTGTAGATTATAGGGCGTTAAACAATCTTACGATAAAGAACAAGTATCCCATGCCACTAGTCGAAGATCTTTTCGATAGTTTAAAGGGGGCTACAGTCTTTTCTAAGATTGATTTACGCCAAGGTTATCATCAGATCAGAATCAAAGATGATGATATTCCTAAAACAGCCTTTCGAACAAAGTTTGGTCACTACGAGTTTTTAGTGATGCCGTTCGGGTTGACAAACGCACCCGCAACATTTATGACTTTGATGAATCAAGTGCTTAAGCCGTATTTGGGAAAATTTGTTGTAGATTTTCTCGATGATATTCTGATCTACAGTAAAGATCATGAAAATCACTTAGAGCACTTGAAAAAAGTTTTTCAACTTCTTCGCGATAATAAACTTTACGGTAAAGAGTCAAAATGTGAATTCTTTACCCCAGAAGTAAAGTATTTAGGTCATATTATTTCCGCGGAAGGAATCAAAGTTGACCCGGAAAAGGTCCAAGCGATTCTTGAATGGCCTGAGCCCAAGACGGTTCGAGAACTACAAAGTTTTCTCGGATTGGCAGGATATTATCGGAAGTTTGTGGCTAGATATGCCAAGATTGCAGTACCTTTGACGGATCAACTCAAAGGGAAGCATCAAAAGTTAAATTGGAAAGAAGAGCAATCAAAGAGTTTTCAAGAACTTAAACTTGCTTTAGCATCGGCCCCGGTTCTACAGATCATAGATCCGAACAAGCCTTTCCAATTAGAGACAGATGCAAGTTCATCTGCAGTAGGAGCAGTACTAAGCCAAGATGGTTGACCAATAGCTTTCGAGAGTAGAAAGCTAAGTCCTGCTCAGCAAAACTACTCTACCTATGAGCGAGAGATGTTCGCTATTATAAATGCTCTAAAGAAATGGCGCCATTATCTATATGGATCAAAGCTGACCATAGTTTTTGATCAAGAGAGCATAAAGTGGTTTGCAAACCAACCTGATCTTAGAGGTAGAAAAGCAAGATGGGCCGAACAGTTACAAGAGTTCGATTATGAGCTCAGGTACAGAAAAGGAAAGTTCAATGCAGTGGCAGACGCCCTAAGTCGGATGCCTATGTTGAACAATCTAAGTTTTGTACAAATTCAAAGTGAATTTATTTCAACTTTGAAAGGAAGCTGCAAAGAGGATCCAAGCTTCAGTCAAGCATGGAAAGCAGCTGAACAAGATAAACAAACTGAAGCAAGTACTTCTGAGAGAAAGTTTAAACAATATTCTCTCCAAGATGAATATTTGCTTTATAAAGGTAAGGTTTGTGTCCCAAGTATAGTGGACATACGAAATCAAGTACTTTTCGAATGCCATGATGCTCCAAGTGCAGGACATCCTGGTATTAACCGAACCTATGAGTTAGTGAAAAGACATTTTTATTGGCCTAGTTTGCATCGTGATGTGCAAAACTATGTGTCTAAGTGCCATAAATGTCAAGTAAATAAGTTTGAACGACTTAAAGTTGGAGGATTGCTACATCCTTTGGAAATTCCCAAAGGAAAGTGGGAAAGCATTTCCATGGATTTCATTTATGGATTACCCCGCACTCAGAAGGGCTTTGATTCAGTCTGGGTTGTAGTTGATCGATTGACTAAACTTGCTCAGTTTATACCAGTCAAGACTACTTATAAGACTCCAGAACTTGCAAAAATATTTGTAAATCAACTTTATAGACTCTATGGTCTTCCAGTAGACATAGTTTCTGATAGAGATGCTCGATTTACAAGTCATTTTTGGCGAGCAGTCTTTAGTAGACTTGAAACTAAACTAAGTTTAAGTACAGCTGAACATCCCCAGACGGATGGACAGACAGAGAAAGTCAATCAGATTTTGGAAGACATACTTAGAGCTTATGTTACTTCCAAACAGACTGATTGGGAAGATTATCTTCCTTTAGCTGAGTTTGCCTATAACAGTGCCAAGAATACATCAACTGAATTTAGTCCATTCATGTTGATGTACGGTTTCCAGCCTAGGTCTCCTTATGCAGTGGGACTTCATAATGAACGAGTTCAAGCAGCTCAAGAGTTCCTTCAAGACATGAACTTTAAGCTTAAATTAGCTAAAGAAAATTTAAAGAAAGCTCAAGATCGTGCAAAGGCTTATGCCGATCCAAAGCGAAGAGATGTTACTTTTCAGGTTGGCGATCAAGTTTATCTTCGTATTCCTGAAAGATCGGAAAAGTTCAAGACTGGTCAATGCGCCAAGTTGTCGCCTAGATATTGCGGTCCTTTTCCAATCACCAAGAAAGTTGGTTTGTGGGCTTATGAATTACAACTTCCAGATGATAGTTGGATTCATCTAGTGTTCCATGTTAGCCGACTTAGGAAGAGTCTAACATATTCAGATAATCTAGTTGGACATCAGGTCATACTTCCTATTCCAGTAAATGAAACAGTTCCTCATGAACCTGAAAGGATACTTCGCACCCGAGATAAACGTACAAGAAGCCACTTGTATGAAGAGTGCTTAGTAAAATGGAAGGATGGAACTGAAGAAAATTCAACATGGGAAAAAGTTTCCACAATCCAACGACGTTTTCCAGCTTTCAAGTTTTAAGTTGGTCCCAAATAAAGAAGGTTTTCTACTTTCAAGTTTTTAGTAGATAAACCGATCATGTTCTTCAAGATTTAGAATATGATAAGGTTTTTTACTTTCAAGTTCTAAGTAAATAACCTGTTTGAATGAATGCATGTTCTTCAAGTTTTAGAACATGAGGCTCGGGGGTTGCCTACAGTATATATAGCTCTAATTTTCGAGGAAGAAAATATTTTCCAAGGGGGGAAGAATGTAATAAAGTAAGTTGGTGATCTAGGGATCTGATTGGTTCAGACAGATCTGAAATCGGATTCCGTTTGGTCATTCGTTTGTGTGGCCAAAGATCTCGAGTCTAGACTTACTAGTAGGTCATTTACTCTTGTAACCAAGTAATCCACTTAGCCTAATGGTTAAGACTCAAGGGTGTGAAGGACGAGGTCTTGGGTTCAATCCCCATGGAGTACATGGGAAGAGTATTTTGCCCAAAGAGCTCTAGAACCTTCTAGAAGCATCCACTGGACACTTGGCGCACATGTAGTTACATGGCTGACACTTGGATAGTTACTACAATTTTTTTAGTCTTTTCTTTATTATCATATGGCTCTCTTGTGATGACCTCTCTCTTAGGCATTCGTACCAAATTTTTTTGATCTTCAATTTCATATTTCTTGAAATTTTCTGGTACCTCGAACAATGTTCCTCTTCTTCTTGTTTCACTACCTTTCTTTTCTTTTACTTTTGAACACCTTCACTTCCCTCCTTTGAATTTATAGCTTTAATGCTTGTGAGAGGTTCTTCTTCTTTTTGGGTAAATACTCCTACATCTTCTAGATAGTGTTTTTCTGAGTCAAAGCAACTATCCATCACAATGGATTCTAAATCATTGTCATCCTTTTCGTCTTCTATGACATCACTAGGATCACACTCTTCTAGTATGGGCTGACACATGAACACAGAGATATCATAACCCTCCTCATCACAATGAGGTGTTAACTATTCTTCATTGTCCGCAATGGAAGATAAGTATTACCTTCTTCACCTTCACTCATGTCTCCTATTTTATCTAGAGGTATCTCTGGGACTTTTTGCTAAGATCCTGCTTTTGACATATTGGAACCAACTTCTAGAATTTGATTCACCACATGTTTCCATAGCTCAGGTTTTACTTTGAGGAGCTCTTCTAAAGTGAGATGACATTGAACCTTAATGTTCTTCACGACTTCAGTGTTTCTTGGAACCATTGAGTCTTCGTTTCTTATGAATATTGTGGGAGCTCTAATCTGGAGAGATTTTGATTCCCATGGCCCTGTGAATTGTGGCAACTCTTGTAAAGAATTAGATTCAAAATCTAATCTTTCATCTTCCTGTTGCTCTACTTGGTCTCCATAAATAGATGGAATGTCTTGGGGAAATTGATCATGAAGGTCATCAATCTCAACAATAGGAGGGGGATTACCCTTCTCCTTGGCCCATTTCTCTTCTTGTATTTCCTACAAGAACACTTGAGAGTACTCTTGAAATGAAAGAGGTGTTCTGTTATCCATGGAATCAGGAACATAACCTTCCATTGTGGTGAGCTTTCTCTTTCAGCAACTGGTTGAGCCTGTGAAGGTAAAGAAACCCACGTCTTGTTTACCAACTGCTCTAATCTTTCTAGTAAGCCCTAAAATGCAAACCCTATTTGATTTACTTTGTTTGATTGAAAAATTGATTGGTTTCAAACATAGCTTGAGCTAGCTCTACCATTTTCATGCACATTTTTGTCTGTTCAATCTCTAAATCAGATTTGGTCGGGTTCAAGCAAAGTCGGTATTCACGGCATTTCTCAAAACATCACCGTAAATGATACAGGTATGCCACAATCTTATCGAATAAAGAAAAGTCATCTAGGTATACTTGCATAAAAGAGGTGAGGTAGGGTGAAAAAATTTCTTCCATACAATGCTAAAAGGTGCTAGGAGCATTTCTTAACCCAAACCACATGATTGTACAAGCATAAACACCCCAATTCGTAATAAACGCTATTTTTGGTATATCTTGCTCAGCCATTCTGACCTCGTTATAACCACTATAAACATCGAGAAATGAATACATCTCATGCCCAGCCACTCTGTCCAGCATTGTGTCAAGAAATGGAAGAGGAAATGGATCAGGTACCGTGGCTGCATTCAATTTTCGGTAATCTACACATATTCGGAGCTGCTTGTTTTTCTTTGGTACGATCACGATCAGGGAGATCCATTCAGCGTGCTCAATGGGTACAATGAATCCTACCTTTAATAGGCGATCGAGTTCTGCTTTGACCTGTGCTACATAGTTGGGATTCATTCGGTAATTGGGTTGTTTAATTGGCTTTGCTTCTGGTTTAAGCACGACTCGATGTTGATAGATCCGAGGATCCAGACCCTTCATATCGCGGTAATCCCAGGCAAAAAATCAGAAAAATCACGCAAGAGTCTGATCAAATCTTCTTGAAATTCCTCAGACAATCCAGCCTTCATCTTAACATGACGCGGGTTACTTTCATTACCCAAATTGTAGGTGACTAACTGGTCTTTCGGGACATAGAATTGACAAGGTTTTACCAGATCTTCAGCTGACTATAAAAGGTGATGCAGAGTGGCTTATCCATAGCATCAATATCATCTGTATCTGCCTCTCCAGCCACGGGAAGAACTATACATGCTGCTAGACTCCAGGTGTCCACTACTGATTGCAGGTCTATAGTACCTAAGGAAATCAGATCTTTATTGTGTTTCAGAAATGCTTCTTCTTCATCATCAGATAAGCCATCCAACATGTGGACCGGCTCTGCTACATATGGCCTGGCATGGAGTTCGCAGGGCTGAATGGCATCAAGTTTGACAACATATTTACGGTGATTATCTTTAAAAGTCAGTTCCTGTGCTGACCAATCCTGTATAACTTTAGCCTGTTTCAACCATGGTCGACCGAAAAGGAGATTGTAATCGAGACTAGATTCTGGTAGTTCTAAGACTACAAAAGTCATTTTAAACGTGGTACCCTGCAAAGTAATCGGAATATTTCTTACGAGGCCCACCAGATGGACTCGCGATTGATCTGCCATTCTAACAAAGAATTGAGCAAGTTTGATTTGGGTCCACCCTAACTTCTTGCAGAGAGCTGCAGTTGCTACATTCATACCGGAACCACCATCAATTAGCACTTGCGTAATCTTGTGATTTTTATGCCAGACAGTGATTAAGGGAACTGAATGATCCACCGTAGAATCAGTTTCCGGTTGGATTGTTGCAGTCGTGGGAGTACTGGGAGATATGGGACTAACTTGTTGTTGAAACTGCTACCTAACTCCTAGCACTAAAGCGAGTAGATGTCCCAAGGGAAGTGTAATTGAGGCCTTAGAGAGAATATCCCATACTTGATCTGCTGGAATTGTACTCTTCCCCAATTTTGATGATGATTCTCCTATTACTGGGGTACAATCTTGTTCATGCGCTCCCACCTTTGGTAGGGGAACTTGTGTCACCGGAACTGGATCAAGGGACACCGTAGGCTCTTTGATGGTCCATTGGCTAGCTTTGTTAAACATTCTCTGCTATTCACGGATGCCAGGTTCAAACACCTCATCTGCTGGTTGCAACTGCTTACCGGATCTTGTCTGGACCACTGCCCCTTGGGCTTCCACTAGTGAAATATAGACCATGTTGGTCATTGGGTTCTGACGCTCTTTTTTTCTTTGATCATATTCGACTGCATCCTTGCAGAATCCTCGGATGTGACCAAGCTCACCACAAAAATGACATCGAGGTGGTGGCAAGGAAGTACCTTCCTATGATGTACTTGTCTGCCAATGATTTGCATTGAAGTTGGTATTCCGCTGTCCCCCGATAATTTCTGTATCCTTGTGACTGATTGTTTCGCATCTGTGGCGGCACATAGTGAGTGGCTGGCTGCCCTGGTTCCTGTATAATGGCATTTACAGTTGCTTGTCCCTACACTTTGGCGTTATATGCACAATTTTTGGTGGAATGTCCGGTGGTATTGTAGATAGCACAATACATCTGATTAAGGGCACAGGTAGCACTGGTATGACCAGGATTTTTGCACTTAGTGTAGTACATCTGTTTAGTCGGATCTTCCGCAACGTTTTTACTGGCTTTTAGCCATTCCAAGTCTTCAGTGAATCCCCCAACCTTATGCTCTAGTTGCAAGGTCATCGCTATAACAGCATCCAGTGTCATAGCACCCACGCAGCGGATGATCATGATTTGTTTAAGGTGTGGGATCAAACCGTTAATAAACCACTGGGTTATGACATCATCCGGTAAATTAGCATGTGCCGGAGGCAATTGTCTTAAATGAGTTCTAAATAATGTGGCATATTCCTGAACAGTCTGGTGCGGCTTTTGTCTATTATTTTGCAAGTAATCAAAAATTTCGGCAGGGTTCTTCTTCAACCGGAACCTCTGTAAAAACGCATCCCTTACCGCCTCATAGGTAACGAAATGGTTGATATCATACTCGGTTAACCACCTCGCTGCTTCATTGACTAATGTAGACTGGAAGACGATGCCCTTGTATGTTGGATCAGGTGGATGGTTTAGCACTACATAACTTATTTCAAAGGTGCGTACATGGGCATCAGGATCGTCACCTAGAAATCCACCGAACTTGGTGTATGTTACTCCTGTTGGAACCGGTCAAAGTGGAAGTGGATGTTGTTGTTGCTTGTGCTGTTGTTGTTGTTGTTGTTGTTGTTGTTGTTGTTGTTGTTGTTGTTGTTGTCCACTCATGGTGCTAATAGTGGTACTGTGACTGTCTCCTGAGTTCTGAGGAGGTGTTTCCAGTCCTTCGGATTCTGTATGATCAGACTGCTCACCTTCTAGCTTGAAAATAGCGTTCAGCCTCTTACAGATCTCCAATTCGAATAGCCTATCCTCTTCTTTGGTATCAAACGTAGGCACACTTACCCCGAACAATGGTGTTCGGAATGAAGATTCACCAGGAAGTATCACACTGTCACCGGAAAATTGTAAATTCCCTGCAACGGGGACCGAAGGGTCACCAGAATTTGTCGAACTTTCCCCAAAACAGAGTATTCTTTCACCTTCACTGATCTCTCTGGGCCACACACCTCTACCCTCAGACAGGTTCGAATCCTGACCAAACGGTGTCGGGTCAACTGCACACTGCGTTCCTGTTTACTCTGAAGTTACTGTATCTTCTGCAAACTGTGCCGAAACTGCACCGGAATCTACCGGAATTGTAGCATGTTCTACCGGAATGCTACCGGAATCACTGCTAACGCGCTTCGCTTCTTCGACGACCGGGCTTAACCAATCTGTGCTTTTGCCTCCTAGGGTTGTCCCTTACAAATTTGGTACCACCCAAGGCTGTCGGTCTCTCTTGTACTTCGGATATGACTCGCCGGACCGGGTAACCGGCATATATCACCTTTGCAACACTTGCGTATTGCTTCACCTTACTGTTGATTCACAATCCATGGCCACCTTCCCACAATCAAATTGCAACACTATGTTGCCACCTTCCCACAGATGGCGCCAGTGTTAAACGCACGTTGCCGTCACAGGTGCGTTTAAACTCTTTCGGGTTCTTGGGAGTGGAAGGGGTCTTCTAATCAGAGGCCCTATAACTTGATTTTCCCAATTAACTCATTCACATTGCAGTACACTAATATTCAAAATACTCTGTTAATATGAATTACTATCAATACTCTGGTTCGTTCTCTTACAGACTTACTGTTCGTACTCTGGTTACTACTTTCTCAGTACACAGCACCAACTTTAAATATTATTGTAGCACAGACTTCATTATCGTGACTTAATGGAACTGGACTAATTGCAAGTTAATGTAATCAAAACAAAGATGAACAAGACAATACTACTCAGATTTCTCAAACACAACACCGCGGTAACTCCACACAACGTAATCGCCCAGACAGACAGTCTGGAGATTCTGCTAATCGTCACCGGAACATCCTTTCATTGCTTTATATGTAGTTACAACTCTTTGCAACGATCTTTCGGTTCGTGTGGAATATGAGACCTTTCAATTCATGCTGGATATGAAAATACAGGAATTATGGAAATACAAAGTGCCAATCTGGCGGCTTACAACACCGAAAGGATTATGGCAGATATCCTACGAACCATGAGATCGAGTATGCTACATATTTTGGATATCGGCATTTGAACGAGTATATGCGAGATCATCCTGATGCCTTTGTGATTATTATTAAATTTTATATAATTATTTTATTTTTATGAATGGTTTAATTGTTTTACTTATTTATGTTTGTTATATGTAATAGAGGAGTATTATGGAGAGAAAGATATGGATGAGGTGGAGAGACAGACATAGGAGGGACGATCTCGATCGTCACAGGGTGATCATGACGATGAGGATGAGGATGATCAGAATGATCATGATGCTGTTGCTGATGATGATGATGATCATGATGATGATGATTAGGATTCTAGTTGATTATGACATTGGATTATATGTATTTACATATATATATATATATATATATATATATATATATATATATATATATATATATATATATATATATATATATATATATATATATATATATATATATATATATATATATATATATATAATTTTTTTTTATCTATATATTTTTCATTTCAGTTATGTTTTGAATTGTGTGTATGGCATTAAGTAATGAAGAGTTATGTTCTATTGATTGTTATTATTGTTTATATTAAGCATGTGTTTTAATACTTTAATTATATAATTCATTCATATGTGTGTATGTAAGTGTATATGTATGTGTGTGTATATGTATGTATGTGCATGTGTATGTGTGTGTATATGTATGTATGTGCATGTGCATGTGTGAGTGTCTATGTGTGTATGAGTATGTGCATGTGCATGTGTATGTGTGTGTATATGTATGTGCATGTATATGTGTAACTCTATGTGTATATGTGTGTATGTGCATGTATATGTGTATATATAGGTATGTGCATGTGTGTGTGCATGTGTATCTGTGTGTGTACATATGTGCATATATATGTGTATATATGTGTATAATGTATGTATATACATGTGTATATGTATGAAACATGCATGTGTATGTGGATGCATTTCCATTTGCATCCATGTGCATGCATGTGAATGTGCATGCATGTGGATGTGCATATACATGTATTTATGTATATGTTAATGTGTGTATGTGTATATATACATATATATGCAATAATGCATGCATGTAAGTCTTTTTATGGGGTTGTAGAAATGTTTGTGCATATGCATGTGTATATGTGTGTATGTCTAAGTGTATGTGCACATGCATCTGTGTGTATATATGTGTGTGTATGTGAATGTGTATATGTGTATATGTGTGAAAGTGCATCTTCATCATGTATAAGTGTATAAGTGCATATCAATAAGTGTGAGTATGCTATCTAATGAAAATAACACAATTCAAATGATATACAAAGAATAGAAATTGTACCTACAATAGTTAGCCATACTTTTTGCTTGGTTAGCTTCTTGAATAACCTGCAATAAAGAGAGAAAGAAGAGAGAGAGAGAGAGAGAGAGAGAGAGAGAATTCAAAGAGAGAAATATGTAGAAAGAGAGAAACAGAGATAGAGGGAGACAATAAGAGAGAGCTTAGGCAAAACAACAATTATGCATATACTTGTTTTAGCTCATAAGTGCAACGCAATTGCGAACGTTGGAGAGCTCTTCGATCAATTGCGTGAAAATGCATATCGAAGAGCCTCCAACATTTTAATTTTTTTCCGTCAATAGACCATCGTGTAAGCGATGGTAATGCATCGAGAAAACCACTAGAATTGGCATCACATAAGCGACATTTTTTAGTGTCGGTTATGCGAGGGAAAAACGTTGCTTATGCGATGCAAAAAGTGTCGCTTATGTGACACTATTTAAAACCATCACGTTAGCGACACTCTATGCGAGCGTTGCACACCCCGTCGCACCACACATAAAAAAAAAATGTCGTTTGGCTCGTCGTTAAATCGACGGTGCAGGCTCGATGCTCATTGTGATGCATTTTGCAATTTTACAGGGACGAATTCCTTGTAGTGTAGGCTAGTATAGTTAAACCACAACATTTGAGTTATTTGTGACATAGTTGTTTGTCTAAATTATTCACTACCTAGGGAATTTGGTCACAATAGTTTTAACTGAAACAAAAATCTACATATAATGCATAGACTGTATATGGGTGCAAGGGTACTATCATACACTTTTGGTTTTCATCCACCGGCTATCTTTCCAGATGAGTGGAATGGGGCAGTGACACGATAGTAATGTTCTTTTGCTATGAAGTGGACACTCAGTTTAGCGAAAAGTTTGCCGAGTTAGTATCACAAGTGACGAGATAAAGGAACCATCTCATATTTAATATTAAAGGGTTTCTTGGCAAGATATTATTAAGAATTGTAGAAAACGCCCCTGTGGTAGTCCTTCGGTAATTTCTGGCCTTGAAGTGACTATTCACACTATGAAATGAATATGGCGTAGTTCTATTGTACAATTTCTATGGATTAGAAATATATTTGACTTGATTTTGATATCTATATAGGCTAATGGATAATAACCAATGTTGTGAACTTGTGACCTTCAAAGTCCATAGAATCATACGAGTTTTTGCAGCTTTTGAATATTGATTATTGACACCAGTCTAAATTCAAAGGAAAATGATAGAAATCCATCACCTCCCATCCTAATCCTACCCCCTTGTTTTACTAGTGTAAGTGTATGTATAAAAAGACATTCCACACCAAGTATCTTACCCACTCTGTCAATGTTCACTCGAACCTGAAGGTTCTTCTAAGCTGTGGTCCTATTGTTTTAACAAATCTCATACTCAAGGAACAACGAAAAGCAAAACTTTCCCCTTTGGAAAATTCTTCACAGAGCTATTTGGACTAAAGAAAAAACTAGAAATATTTGGCATCGGTGATGGGCAATGTCCTTTTTGTAATGTACCTGAAGATGTTAGTCATCCTTTTTTTCTCCTATTCGTATGCTAATAGGTATTGGGGTTTTTTAAAAGACACTTGTAAAGATCTCCACCCTAGACCTTTCTCCCTTCAAGAAAATTTGTTGGGGGAAAATCGTTTTCTTGACCGTCTTTAATGGTTCTCAATCATATCTAAAAGGTCTTTATTTTTTAATTTCAAAAGATACAAAGAATATCATTTTCAATAAAGTTTTTATTTTTTAATTTCAAAAGATACAAAGAATATCATTTTCAATAAAGTTGGACCAAGGGGGATCTGCAAATTAAGAACGTCACTAATGCCTCTCTTCTTCCACGTCACGTACTTAACAGAAGGCTCAAGTTTTGTCGATATTGGTTTTGGGTTTTTGATTTGGGCCCTGAAGAGTATCCAATGGAAGGAAAACAAACATTTTCTTTGAGATAGCTCCTAAAAAATGCGATGGGCATGTTTATATACTGGTCAAAATAGTTATTACGTTTGAGATGATGGATATCAATCTACATATGGCATCATGTGTGTATGTGTGTATGCATATGTATGTGTCTATGTGTCTATGTGTGTATGTGTGTGTGTATATGTGTGTATATGTGTGTGTATGTGTGTGTGTGTCTATGTGTATGTGTGTGTGTCTATGAGTGTGTATGTGTTTATTTGTGTGTATGTGTCTATGTGTGTATGTGTATGCATGTATGTATGCATATATGTGTGTATGCATCATTATGTGTGTATGTGTCTATGTGTGTATGTGCGTGTGTGTATATGTGTGTGTATGTGTGTGTGTCTATGTGTATCTGTGTGCCTCTATGAGTGTGTATGTGTTTATGTGTGTATGTGTCTATGTGTGTGTATGTGTCTATGTGTGTATGTGTATGCATGAATGTATGCATATGTGTGTATGTGTGTGTATGCATTATGTATGCATTATGTGTGTGTATGCATTATGTTTGCATATGTGTGTGTATGCATTATGTATGTGTATGTATGCATCTGCATTATGTATGCATGTAAGTATGTATGTATGCATATGCATATGCATTATGTATGCATATGTATGCATGTATGTGTATGTGTGTGTATGTCTCTCTATGCGTGTGTGTGTGTATGCATATATGTGTGTGTATGTGTGTGTGTATATGTGTGTGTGTATATGTGTGTGTATGTGTGTATGCATGTGTATGTGTGTGAATGCATCATTATGTGTGTATGTGTCTATGTGTGTATGTGTGTGTGTATGTGTGTGTGCATCTATGTGTATGTGTGTGTGTCTATGAGTGTGTATCTGTTTATGTGTGTGTATGTGTCTATGTGTGTATATGTCTATGTGTGTATGTGTATGCATGTATGTATGCATATGTGTGTGTATGTGTGTGTATGCATTATGTATGTGTATGTGTGTGTATGCATTATGTATGTGTATGTGTGTGTATGCATGCATGTGCATTATGTATGCATATGTGTGTGTATGCATGTAAGTATGTATGTATGCATATGCATATGCATTATGTATACATATGTATGCACGTATGTGTATGTGTGTGCATGTCTCTATATGTGTGTGTGTATGCATATATGTGTGTGTATGTGTGTGTGTATGTGTGTGTATGTGTGTGTGTATGTGTGTGTGTATGTGTGTGTATGTGTGTATGTGTGTGTATGTGTGCATGTGTATGTGTGTGTATGTGTGTGCATGTGTATGCATTATGTATGTGTATGTCTACATGTGCATTATGTATGCATTATGTATGCATATGTGTGTGTATGCATATATGTGTGTGTGCATGTATATGTGTTTGTATGCAACATTATGTGTGTATGTGTGTATATGTGTGTGTGTCTATGTGTATGTGTGTGTGTGTGTCTATGTGTGTATATGTGTGTGTATGCATATGTATGTGTGTGTAAGTGTGTGTGTGCATACCTGGATTCAATGGTGAGTGTCTCTCTTGCTCTCTCTCTCTCTCTCTCTCTCTCTCTCTCTCTCTCTCTCTCTCTCTCTCTCTCTCTCTCTCTCTCTCTCTCTCTCTCTCTCTCTCTCCCCTTCTCTTGCTCTCGCGTCCAAATCCCGACACAAATGTGTCGGGAGAAATCGAAATGTTTTTTTAAGATTCTAGAGCATCGCTTATGCGACCCTCTGGAACACAGGACGTCGCATATGCGACGCCATCCAGTTTGCCAATGTCAGAAATAACGTCGCTAGTTAGCGAAGCTATTTGCGACACACACATTTAGTGTCGCATAAGCGATGCTAGCATCACTTATGCGACGAAATCCCGTTAAAAAAAAATCTAAAAAGAGCACCGTCACTTATGCGATGCTAGCGTCGCATAAGGGACAATTCTCGTTTTTTTTTTTTATTTGGGGGTGTCGCTACGCCCCCCATATTTCTTGTAGTGCTACTTATTGAATTATAACTTCCTATAGTTAATAGAACAAATCATTAGTATGTACAAAGCTACATCTACAGAAGCTTGCCCCATAGTCCCGTTGGTTGACAATCTTTGAAAAAAGTACCTAAGGTAGCTTGTTGGGGTAAAACACAAAAGTTGTACATACATGAATCTTTTGATCAACAAATCCTAGATTTCGCAAAAAGAGATCAACTGCTTGCTTACGTGCAGAGACCATGGAGTTTACCAACATCCGATTTGGGATCAACAAGGGACTCATAAATATAGTATAATGCCAACATGGAGACACTGCAATCATTGTCCTCAATGACCTGCTCTTGTATCCCTCTAGCCTCGGTGATCAGCCCCTTGAACTCCCTAGGTACCCTTGAATTGATGTCCTCAATCTTGCATAGTTTCTTGAACCTAGTTGATAACCTTGGTCTCCTGAACCTGTGCTCTCAACCTTGGTGTCTTGAACCTTCTTGTTCACAACCTTGGTGTCTTGGGCCCTTGTTCTCAACCTCAATCTTGAACCTTGTTCTCACCCATGTTTGGTATCTTGAATCCTCAATCAAGAGCCACCCATGGTTTCCCAAGTGGTTTAAACTTTCTAGCTAGCTCAATAGATTTGGAAAGTTCATTTCGAGAGGTTTCCAACAATGTCTTACATGCTTCAATCCGACTTACGGATTGAGAGATACACCTCCATCTTTGTTAGGCTAACTTATGAAAGTGATGTGCGCTACTTTGTACGCTTTCATATAGAGGATGCCCAAGCACCTTGTTTAGAGGCCATTAGGTCAATCCACCTTTCCCAAACCTAGTTCATAGGCTCTAATACCAATGTAAGGAATTGAACTCACAACCTCTTGGTTAGGAATGTGATGGGCTAACCACTTGCCCCAAAAGCCATGGTTGAAGATTACTTCCTAATCCTCTCTCTTAGGGTGTAGTTCAACCATCTCCTATCTGGGAAGGTTGTGGTTCAACTCTAACTTGGATATTTGTATAATAGTTTACTCCCATCCAATAGTTACTTGATTTTTTCACCCAATTGGAGGACTACTTGGTCCTAATAGGCTTAAAAATCCTATGTAAACTAAAGGAGAAAGTTTTCCATTTACTTTGGATCAACCTTACTATATCTTGACCAAGTCAAATTCAAAATGAAAATCTTCCAACTAAGGACACTTTCCTCAAAGGCTTTAGCTAAAAGCTCTTGGGAATTGTCATTCTTATGAGCAATTCCTAACTTCACTGTTCTAGAGTGTACTGAACTCTAGAAAGTCAGAAGAGTTATGCTAGTAACTAGAAGAAAATCCAATCAATACATCAATCTTGGAATTTTCATCTTTTGAAGATTGAAAAGAGGCTCTTGTACAGAACATCTATTTGGGATGTTTAATTTATTTACCTGGTTCTAACTTGCTAACCCTTGACCATATCTAAGTCAAATCCAAAAGATCCAGCAAGCGAGAAGAAAGAACTAAAACTCTGTCTAACCAATTCAAACTTCGAAGAGACATAAACTTGCTATGAGTCAAAATTTAGATGACACAAGACTTTAACTCTACAAAGATCTATTCAACAAGGTATTGAAGGATTTTTCCTATCTTTAAAAGGAATAAACTTGATTCTCAAAAACATTCAGTGCAAATCCAAAGATTCAATAACCTACTTCCTAGGCTCTAATACCAATGTAAGGAATTGAACTCACAACCTCTTGGTTAGGAATGTGATGGGCTAACCACTTGCCCCAAAAGCCATGGTTGAGGATTGCTTCCTAATCCTCTCTCTTAGGGTGTAGTTCAACCATCTCCTATCTATGAAGGCTGTGGTTCAACCATCTCCTACCTATCGCTTTATTACAAGACTCTTCCTCAAAAATGGTTCCAAAGTGTTAGATGTAAATTGGATATCATGACACTCACACAAATTTGTTTGAGGAAATGGATCCTTGTCCACAACTTTTCACTCTCAGAAATGAATGGGTGGTATGAAGATCTTCACCACATGAGGAGTTATGCACACACAAGGAATTATGCACACATGCATGAGCCTATGAACAGAAGCATACAAGAAAGCCTCACTCATATGCAAGATACAAAAGCCCCCTAGAAATGCAAACTTGATTAAAAGAGAGAGTGAACAAGAATAAGTTACAAATGAGGATTAGTTCATTTAGTATCGTATTTGAATCTACAATAATTGTGCAAAATTGTAGAGGACTAGGGAATCACACCTTTAGCTCCATTACTCCTTGGATTCCCATGAAATGGGATTTGGAGATTTTTGTTTTAAGAGGTGGTTTTTATACATATATACTTGGCCAAATCGAAGGGGACTCTAGAGACTATATGGCCCCAAGTGAGCATTCCTTTGCTTAGACATCTCGTTCTTAGTAATTATCTTCCATTTGATACAACCCCAACAATCTTTAATCTCTTCGACCTTCAGAAACATTTTTAGCGAGCCTCTATCTTCAACGGTTCTACTTTATGATGCTTCTCCCTAGACTTATAAAAGAAGGCGTTGAATTCACTTGTCCATACAATTTTATGAAATATTGATTATTTTTTCAATACCGCTCTGTTTTATATGTGAGGTTTATTAGTCCGCGCTCTATGCACTCCATTGAATTCCATAGTCCGTGTATGTATGTATCTCATTTGCACTTTATATACCTATTAAGGGAGATATTATTCTGATATCACTAATTGAAGTTGAATTGAATTATGAGGGGCTAGTCATGCAAAACGGAATACCTTTAAGTGAAAATTACCTGTATTAATCAAGAAAATTTATGCTACATACATATAAAAAGCACCAACATTGATTCACATGCTGGCCTTTCTCGGAAATTGTCAATTGCATTTAACATATCTATAGATGAAGTTATGAAAAGTAGAATTACGAACACTCATAATTCACAGAACTTAGTCTTTTAATCTTGGGCCAGTGGAATAAATCAATTTAAATACTTGATATTATGACCATCAATATTATAATAAAAATAAAAGCGTTGGATTCTTATGAGCAAATTCAAAAAGTCGTCGTATCTCCACTCTTACAAGGTCTCCTCTCGCCGCATAAATCGAGTAAAATGGAAGAAAATAATCAGAAAGTGTTTTTAGACTTATTACATTTTTGCTCACTTCATTGCATGTTCTTGCTCTTTGATTTATGGCGAATATTAATCATTAGACTTCTCTCTTAGCACGAATTTGTCGAAATCTACTGAAAAACTGTGTATCTCAACATCACAGAACTATACTTGAGAGGTATATGCCTTAACATAAGCAATGGCTGTGGCACTTTTTAGTTAAGATTTGTTTTTCTTTTTTATTTCTATAAGAAAGCTTTCAATTATAAACAATGAAAGATACAAGAAAGTTAAAAAGAATAACAAAAAAGTTTTACAATTTTTCATCGTTTTTGTGAGAGATCCATCTACTTTTTAACTTATTGTTTTCTAAGATGAGCACTTTATGATGCATAAAGGGAGGTGATTTTTTACATTCATAAATCCTTTTACCTAGATAAGTAAGGGAATTCTCTATTGATCATTTTTTGAAGAGACTTCTTAGAGTTGACGCCATATCTTGTTTTATCAGATTTTCCGTAATTCTTCATTTTTAATAGCATTCCACATAGAAGAGTAGAAATTGACTCCTTCAGTAAGCAAAAGATCCCTTCCGGTTAACTTGATGAGCAACAACAAGAGCTTGCGGAGGCTTTTCCATGTCTTCTTTCTCATAGGGTACCAAAAGAAGAGGTGCCCTAAGTCTTTCTTGCCATCTAAGAATCTTTTGCACCATGGAGGAGCACCATTAAATTCATTGGCTTTGGCATTGGTCCAAATCCCCCGTTGCTTTCTTATTCTCACTAAGTAGGTACCACAGATCCTTGAACTTGAGGTCCTATCTAATCCATGTGCAATCCAAACACCACTTCTTGTTTAAAGCACCACTACAACATATCGAGGGTATATCGAGGTTGCTACCGAGGCAAATGAACGGGCGTGAATTCTTCACGACGTCGGTTCGACGCAGATACCAACGACTATACCGACGTCCGCTGGGTGTACCGACGCATATACCGACGACCATACTGGACCTACCAACGCGTATACCGACGACCATACATGCACAATTGTTTTTGGACAGAGTGTGTTGTCTTTTGCTAAAGCATGATGTTGTTTAGCAAAAGACAATACACTCTGCCCAACTGAGTACATGTGTTATGTACTCTAATGGCAACCAAAACATAAACTTATATGAACAAAAATGAACAATGATTCATGTACAGAAAGTCGTATATTCCATAAATGAAAAATGTACAAAAGTGTGGCAAAGCACTTACATATAGGAATCGAATACAAAATTATGGTACATCATTGCCACATAGGAGTGTAATACAAAATTGTGGCAATGTGACAAAACACTTCCATATAGGAATCGAATACAAAATTATGGTTCATCATTGTTGTATGCGAGTGGGATACAAAATTGTGGCATTGATCAAAATATTTACACCTACAATCCTGCAACAAAACATATGTATAAAATAAGACCAATTAACATGACATTTAT